>JAQZBX010111180.1:0-10308 GCA_029593785.1 Cabassous unicinctus
TTTTGTGATTCTTCTGCTCCATGTGGTGTCACTGGGGATGCATGATGGAACTCAGGTGGAGTCAGGTCAGGTTTCATACACCTCATGGACTCACTCACTGGTCTGGTGCCTTAGAATGGATGACTGGAAGGCTGGGCTCCCTTGAGAGAATCACCTGAGCATCCCATAGTAGGCCCCTCCCCTCCCCTCTCCTCTCTCTTCTCTTTTCTTTAAAATAATGGCTTCAATTTCATCAACTGAAAAGAATTTTGAAAATGTCCTGGTTTGTGTGTGTGTTGTGTGTGTGTTGGTTTTACAAGCTGGATTTTCAGACTTGGGGCATTTTATCTCTGTTGTCCAGCTTTATAAGCCTCAATATTTCATACTGTCCTTTGTGTCCTGTTGGTGTCTGCAGGCTCTGCAAAGGATGTGTGCCTATTTTGACTCCTGATGTGGTTAATTTTTTCTTCCATAATCTTACTTATATATTTGAATCACCACCACAACTACAAAACAGAATTAAAGCTTTGTTACTTTGTTTCTAGTATGGTCTTATTTTCTCTCTCATTTGTGTCTGCTCTTTCAGCACTGCCTTCTATCTAGGATTTTTCTTTTTGAAAGAGTCCCTCCCCCATAACCCATGCCCCCACCCCACTCAGCAGCAGACATGTTCATCACTGCTGGGTAGCGCTGTGGTGGAGGAGGGGTGATCTGACTCTCCACACTGGGTGTCACACATCACCCAGCACCTGCTTTTCTCTGGGACAGCAAAGTCAAGGGGTAGCATGCTCCTGCCTTGCCATCCTCCTCTGCCAGGAGCCATTTTGGAACCTAGGGTCTGAAGGCCAGTTTAGCATTCCTTGAACAGCTTACCCATTTCTGGGTAAACAGATTTACATTTTTTACATTTTTCTTCTCTCCCTCCCTCCCTCCTTCTCTCTCTCTTTGGCTGCTTGCTCAGATTCCTATCAAAAGAGTGGTGATGATCAGTATTCTGTAAGTTTCTTCATACAAAAGAAACACTTGCTTTTAATTGTGGAGGACTGGAGAAGAAATATATTTTTGGATATGTCATTTTTCTTTAACCCTTTCTTATGCATACTCATTAATTAAAATAATCCATCTCGATCAATAATGACTTAGCATGACTACTTTGAAAAGGTTTTGAGTTCTGCCTCATAAAATTATAAATTGGTATATTGTTGTGATAATTCATTCCAAAAGATGTGAAGAATTCTCAAATAGGAATTTGATTATCCTGAAGGAATTATGCCCTAAATGGAAATTAAATAACTAAGCCAATAATTTATTTCATTTTTATATTATTATATCCAATACTTAGAGTTGTAATATAAAAATTAGAATTATGTTATACTTAATTTCTATATTAGAATTATTATTTATATTTATAAATGTTTGTTGCTATACTATTTATTTCTTATAATTGATTATATTAAATCAACCTTAACTCTCTTTTAAAATTTATAATTTCTTTCAATCTATTTTCTATTTTATTTTACAATTTTACAAAAAAAGTCTTTTTAAAAGCTAAAACAAGGAAGTGGATGTGGCTCAGGTGACTGGACTCCTGCCTACCACATGGGAGTTCCTGGGTTTAGATCCTGGTGCCTCCTAAAGAGGACAGTGAGCTGGCATGATGGGAAGGTGTGGCAAGCTGACAAAAGAGACACAAGAAGAAAAAAACATAATGAGAGATACAACAAAAGCAGGGAGCAGAGGTTCCTGGTGCCTCCTAAAGAAGACATCAAGAGACACTAAGCTGATGTGGCAGGTAGGCATGGCAAGCTGATGCAAGAATATGATACAACAAGAAACAAGGAAGAAAAACCTAATGAGAAACATAACAACAACAATTAAAGATACACAACAAAGCAGGGAGCAGAGGTGGCTCAAGCAATTAGGCACCCCCCTCCCATATCAGAGGTCCTCGGTTCAGCTCCTGGATCCTCCTAAAGAAGTAAGGATGTTGAATAGACACAGCAAGTGCAAACAAACAAGGGGGTGGGGAGAAATAAATTTAAAAAAATAAATCTTTTAAACAGCTAAAAAAATTGACTGTACACTTTGCCTAGATCATATTGTATGTGAAAATATCTCAATGAAAGTTTCTAATAAATAATTGTGCAAGAATAGCCAGAAAGGGAAATTGATGTGGCTCAAGTGATTGGGCTCCTTTCTACCATATTGGAGGTCCACAGTTCAATTCCTGGGACCTCCTGGTGAGAAGAAAGCTGGCCTGTGCAGTGAGCTGGCTCATGTAGAGAGCTAGCCCACACAGAGTGCTTGTCCAGGCAGGAGTGCTGGTCCATGCAGGAGAGCTGGTCCACTCAGGAATGCTGGCCCACACAGAAAGCTTGTGCATCAAGATGACACAACAAAAAGAGACACAGAGGAGAGACAATAAGAGACACAGCAGACCAGGGAGCTGAGGTGGTACAACAGATTGAACACCTTTTTCCCACTCCAGGTCCCAGGATTGGTTTCCAGTGCTGCCTAAAGATAAGAAAAGCAGACACAGAAGAAGACACAAAGAGCAGACAGTGAGCACAAAACAATGAGTGGAGGGAAATAAATAAAATAAATCTTTTAAAAAAGAGTCGCTAGAAATAGCAGCTATGTACAGCAGGGGAAACAGAGAGATTGAGAGGGGAGGCATTTCCTTGCTTGTTTGTCTGTTTCTTGTTTATTATTATTGAAATAATGGAAATGCTTTAATAATGATTGGAGTGATGAATGCACAACTATGTGATGATACCAAATACCATTGATTGTACACTTTGGATAAATTGGGTGCTTTATTAATATGTATCAATTTGATTTGTTTAAAAAATAGCATGGGTTGGGGGTAAATATACCAATTGTAAGATATGGAGTAGTAACTAGTAGTAATATTTTGATGATGCTCTTGCACAGTTTGTAACAAATGGATCACAACAATGCATGGTGTCAGTGGAGGGGTGATGTATGGGACCCCTGTATGATGTTATGCATGTTTATTTTGTAAGTTCATAACTTTTACTATACACTTAATGTTTATGTTTATGTGTGAATGATATACTTCAATAAAAAATTTTTTTAAAAAGAGGGTGTTGATAGTCATACACAAAGGTTTTGGATTTACCTATTTCTCTAGTCAGGTCTTCCATTTTTTGCTCTTCAAAGTTGGAGGCTGTGATTCCAGGTGCATAGATGAAAAGATGGTTGTATTCTCTGACTAGTGGAGTCAGTCATTGATCTTTATGAAACTTCATCAATATCTGGTGAATAGACAAGTGGAGCTTTATCTCCTTGTTTAGCCTACAAATGGCTTTTCCCTATTGGGTGTGGGCTGGGACTTTGGCATGCCATAGGACCATAGGAGAGGGTCTGAGGTTGGAGGGCTGTGGGGTGTGTGTGTGTGTCTGTGTGTCTGTGTGTTTTCCCCCATACTTTTTTTGGTAAGAATAAATTTCATTTTATTTCAATACTTTCTAAACAAGAGCAGTTATTTACATATGGGTCACTACATCAGAATCCTTCTATACATGAAAAAAAAAACCCAAAGGATATGGAGACAAATCAGAAATGCTTTCTTTGAAACAAAAACTAGAACTTGCTATCAATAGAGTACAGATTCATAAAATAATTTTAAAAGATCTCCTCTAAATTATCAAATCAGAAGTGGGATTATTCAAAAATTAAGGGATCAGAGAAAAGCATTTAGAACTAGCTTATCACTATTCTCCCAGTTAGTGTAGTTAACATTTTATTTAATTAACTAAAAAAAAAAAAAAACAACTTGTACCCAAATTTTTTTACAAAATGCATTCACAACTAAATGAAAACATTGAAGCCTCTTAGTTTTAAAGATTGCACTTTTAAAAAGAGCTAAAATACTTTCATTTTCAACTAGTGTTTAGTTTATGTTTTGAGTAATGCTTTCATTCTTAGCTAATAGTTTATATTAAAATGATAATAGTTCTTTAACACTTCTTTTAAAAGTTTATATTTTACTAGGTATTTAAAAAATTGTTTTTCTATTTTAAATACACCAAATATGTAATTTCACTGATTTCTGAAATTTTTTAACATTTAAGACAAATTGCCAGTATCTATTTCCATATCCTGGTATTTTTCAAAATAAGTACCAAGAAGCTAGTACTGATATTTTGCTCCAGTAATGCTAATACCACATACATCCTTTAACCCCCTCATGTTTTCCATCCTCTTAGAATAATCTTTCATTCTTTACCAGTTAGCTAACTACTAATCCTATTATTAAACACAGCTCAAGCCTCCCCTCCTGTGGGAAGCCACCCAGGCTTCTGATAAATATACCCATCCTCTCTTCCTAAAGCGCTCATGGATCCCTCTCCAACACTGTCCTCCTCAAACTTCAATCTCACTTCTTATTAAATTACAATCCCCTTGAGTTCAGGGAAAGTGTTTTTTGTTTTTTCTTCCCACACCCATCTTCCCTTACTTTCCCCCCCTATCTGGTTGTGTCACAGTCTTTTTGGTGCATTGCTTCACCACATGGGGGCCTGCACCTTTCTATGCTGCACAGGCCTGGGATGCTTTTATTTTTTACCAGGAGGTCCAAGGGATTGAACCTGGGTCCTCCATATGGTAAACAGGAGCTCAATTGATTGAGCTACAGCCATTTCCCTTCCCCTTACTTTTTTTTTCTTTCCCCTTTCTTTTAATGAATAAATGTTGCAGGCTGGATTTTCAGACTTGGGGCCTCTTGAGCAATGAGGCCCAAATTTGTAGACCTCAGTATTGTTGTGAAACACTTTTAACTAGGGATGAAAGAGCATCCTCAAAATATTACTAATAACCAAAGTATCTTATATTTGGTCTATTCTCCCCAACCCACCTTAGTTTTATTATTATTAATTATTATATCATTTATACATGAACATACATAAACAATAAGTGTATAGTAAAAGTTACAAACATGCATAACATCATAGTGGGGTCCCATTCATCAACTCACCACCAACACCTTGCATTGTTGAAAGATATTTGTTACACATTATGAAAGAATATCATCAAAATCTTACTAACTAGATCCATAGCTTACATTTGGTGTATTTTCCCCCAACCCACCCTATTATTACTTTTTAAATAAACTTTTATTACAGAATTTGTGAACTTACAAAACAATAATGCATATGTACAGAATTCCCATAAAACACCCTTCCATTAACACACCACACTATGATCAAATGCTTATTACATATTATGAGATAATATCATCAGGCTATTACCACAAACCATGGTCCATAGCATGCATTTGACACTTTTTCCATATTCCCCCATTACTAACACTTTTGGCATAGACGCATGAATAAAAATATGCAATGCTTCATGAATTTGTATGTCAGACTTGTGCAGGGGCCATGCTAATATTCTCTGTATTGTTCCAATTTTAGTATATGTGCTGCTGAAGCCTGCACAGTGCCTCATTATTTCATACAGTCCTGTGTGTCCCATCAGTCAGTATCTGCAAGCATTGTAGAGACTGAAAGTGTGTTGACTCCTGATGTGGTTAATTCCCCCACACCACCACATTATAAGCATTTTTACTAGTGGTTTATTCATTTTATATTCATATATATATTTAAGAAACAGGATAATAGCTTGGTTCCTTTGTTTATAGGAGAGGTTTATTTTCTAATTCACTTTAGCCTGTCCTACTTGGTATCAGTTGACTTATAGTTCCATAAAGGGCTGGATTTTATCTCTTTCTTCAAATATTTGTACTTCTATATATGAAGTAGAAGGCTATGAGTCATCATCCTTTCCTATAAGGTCCTGATCTGATGGCCATCTCAGTAATAGGCTGGCCTCACCTCATCAGAGAGAAAATGAAATGTGCTCTTTTTTCTCCTGTCTGCAAGTGTTTGTGAGATTGAGATAATTATTCTTCCTTCATTGGAATACCTCTTGAGTCTGGGACTGTAGTTTTCTTTCTGCAAAGATTTTGGTGGGTTGGGGTGTGTGGTTTTGATACTTTATTTTCCAATGAAGGCTTTGATTTCTTTCACTGAAAAGACTTTTGGATATGTCATGGTTGGTGTGAGTGTTGTGTTCCTGGATTTTGTCTAGGCTCTTGACTATGCTATAGAAATGAATTTCAAGAGCACATTGGGTTAATTAGGCTAGTTATTTATTAAGGTAGGGAGGGAAAAGAAATTGGAGAAAATAACAGATCATAGGTCCTAGAGAGAGAAAGGGGCTGAAGAGTGAGAGAGGGCTGGCTTACAGACTACAATTTCCCATTATAGATTATAAATGCATGGTTTTACTTGCATCTTGATTCATACAGGTGATCACTGTGAGAGCAGGGTGCAGAAGGCAAGAGAGAGAGAGCACGTGAGAGAGAGGATTTTTTGTCTGTTTTTAAACCATTAATCATCCCACCCCTTTTCTAATGGCATGGGAAGAGTTCCAGATGTTTGCTGTTTTGATTGATTACCCCACCCATCAATATCCAAAAAGGACCCAATTATAAGGCCCCTGGAGAATATCCAGGGTTTCTCCTGGATTCTGGAGGAAACCTCATTCTGAATAGCAGAAATATCATTCTGATTGGGATTCTCATGAAGGGCTTCCAGCAGCCATCTTGGGGATATTGATATCCATGTGGACTTCTTGCCAGGTTCCAGATCTATCTATTGATTCCCTATTCTACTAGTCTGCTTCAGTTGTGTCTGTTTTGACACCTAAAGTGTTTATTTTTTTCCCCCATAATCATCAGTTTCACTAGTGCTTTATTCATTTTACTTACATATTTGAACCACCACCACCAGCACCACCAAAAAAACAGAATTAGAGCTTTGTTATGCTGTTTCTAGGATCAGCTTATTTTCTATTTCATTCCTGTCTGCTCTTTACAGCATTAACTTCTTTCCAGTTTTCTTTTCAAAAGAGTCCCACCCCAATATCACCCAGCCCCAACCAATTCAGCCCTGGACATGTTTGGGCCATGCCCACTGGGAAGCCCTGCAGGGGAGGAGGGGCAAGCTGAATCTCCACTCTGGTTGTCAGGCACTACCCGGTGGCTGCTATGCTGTGGGCCCAAAAAGTCTAGCAGAAGTGTGCTCCTGCCTTGTGAGCCTCCTCTTCCAGGAGCCATTTGTAACCCAGGGCCTGAAGGCCAATTTAGAGTTCCTTGAATTGGTTATCCATTGCAGGCTAAGCATGGATATATCTGGTGTCTGATGGGTTTTGACAGACTGTCTCTTCATTGAGTTTTAAATATTTTCTCATTTTTATTGACACTTCTTCTTTGACCCTTAGCTTGCTGAGCTCTGGGGAGCTCCATTTTGAGACATTGGGTTTTTCTTCAGTGAATTCAGCCAACAGGGGCCACTTTGAATTTCCAATCTGGAGATTCAACACAGGAACACAGGGAAGCCAAGACTGAAACACCTCCATGGAAAGGTGTACTGACTAGTGCCATCTGCTGGCTGGTTTGGAAACTGCATGGACAAAAACTGTTCATACTCTCTGTATCCAACCCCTGGGAGAAAATCTGCACCCCACTAATGAATCCTTGGCCCAATTTTGAAATCTTATGCAGGTCAATTTTAAAGACTGAGATTAAGTTGAACCAAATATCAAAGAAGAGCTGTGGGAAAATAAGAGAGAGAAATTACCCATCAGAGTAAATACATCAACATATTCATATGCCTAGACAACAGCAAAAATTTACAAGCCATACCAGGAAACAGGAAGAGATGACCCAGCCAAAAGAACAAACCAAATATCCTGAAGAGTTACAAGATTTAATACAATTAATCAATGATAATCACACAGCTCTCTTAAATCACTTCAAAGACTTTAAAGAAAACATGACTAAAGAAATAAAGGATATTAAGAAGAAACTGGAAGGGCATAAAGAAAAATTTGAAAGCCTGCAAAGAAAAGTAACAGACCTTATGGGAATAAAAGACACAATGGTCAAGATAAAAAATTTATTAGACCCAATTCATTGGACTCACCCAGGACAACTATCAAGAGGTGAGGATTGACAACCACCATACCAAGGAAACGAGAGAGCCAATACCTGCAAGTAAGCTAGTTCCATCCAACGGCTGTATGGGAACAAAGCCTCTTCTCAATTACAGGTAGAGCAGACATCATCATCCCAGAACCCTCTGGATTGGGGTATGAACTGTGGACTAGAGTGGACTTACTGGTATTCTACTATAGACATATTGTGATTCTAACATTGGAAGAAATTACAACATTGGTGTGGAGGCAGTGACCACCAGATGCTCTGGGGGCAGGGAGAGGGAAAAACAGTTGTAATATGGGGGCTTTTTCAGGACTTGGGAGTCATCCTGAATGACATTGCAACAACAAATATAGGCCACTTTATATTGTCACATAACATGCAGAACTATGTGGGGGAGAGTGTAGACTACAATGTGAGCTATGGTCCATGCTCAGTGGCAAAGCCCCAGGATGCATTTATCAATTGCAATGAATGTGCCACACCAATGAAGGATGTTTATCTGGGAGGGTGTGGGAGGTAAGGGGAGTGGGGCATATGGGAATCCCTATATTTTTGTGTAACATTTATGTAATCTAAGTATCTTTTAAAAAATAAAGAAAAATATTGCTAAAAAATACATTAGAGACACATAAGAGCAGATTTGAATGCTTGAAAACAGAATTGGGGACAGTACCATTTTGCTTTCCACAAGCAGTGAACAAGAGTTCCTACTGCTCCACATCCTCACTAGCATTTGCAGTTGTCAGCTTTTGGGTTTTTAACCATTCAGATAGTTGTGTAGTGGTATCTGATGTTTAAAAATTTGTATTTCCCTAATGACATGATGTTGCAAATCTTTTCATATGCTTCCATGTCATCTGTATATCTTTTTTTATGAGGTGCCTGTGCAGATATTTTGTCCATTTTTAAAATGGTTTGTTTTCTTATTGTTGTATTTTAAATGTTCCTTGCATATTTTGGCTATAAATACTTTATCAGATATATGATTTGCATATACTTCTTCCCAGTTTATAGTTTATCTTTTCATTTCCTTAATAGTGTCTTTTGCAAAATACAGTTTTTAATTTTATGAAGCCCAACTACCATTTTTTTCTTTCAATATGTAATACTTTTGTATTATGCATAAAAAGTCATTGCTAAACCCAAGGCAACCTAGATTTCCTCCTATATCTAATCTTATAAAAATAGAATATTTTGCATTGTATTTTAGATTTATGGTAATTTTGAGTTTGTTTTGGAGAAATGTGTATATGTCTATATTCTTTCTGCATTTGGTTGTCCAGTTTTACCAGCACTATTTGTTGGAAAGACTATCCTTACATCTTTGAATTACCTTTGCTCCTTTGTCATAGATTAGTTGACCGTTAATTATATACATGTGGATATACCTCTTTTCTCTCTATTCTGTTCCAATCATCTGCTTTCTATTGTTTTACAATTACTACACTCTTTTAATCACAATAGCTTTAAAGTAAGTTTTTTTAATGCAATGTATTTTTAAACATAGTGAAAGCCACCTGTCATGTAACTAGACAACTTAACTGAACTTAAGATTTACCAACTCACATCAACATTCACAGTCTTTTCACCCAGATGAGAGCTTATCTGATAGTACATTAATAGAAGCAAGAGACCTTTCAAAAATCAGATTTAAAGGAGCTGAAAACAGGGATTGGATGCCCAAGGGTGGTGTAGCTGTGATTTGAAGAAACTCCAATTCCTCCAAAAGTTGTGGATTTCCTGAAAAATCAGCAGTTAGGAACCCACCAAACAGCTGTGGCACTTGCAGGAGCTTTGCTACTAAACTTGCAGACTTTCAGAAGTTCCAGAAGAGGAATATGAAGCTCTTTACTGTTTTCAAAGAATGAAACCCTAAATGTGCCTAATGTAAGTGTCAGAAGAAGACTGGAAAGCAGGGTAGAAAGGTCCTCTGCAGGGCTACTTGGCTTAAATGCCTTTGCCAAATAGACTTGCAGATTGGGGTAGGGAGGATGCAAGGTGGAAGGAGGCAGGGGGTGGGAGAGAAGTTACAAGGAGCACTATGCACACACAGAGAGGAGCACTCACTGTCAGAATGCTGTTTCCACCCATTTTCATTATACATTTTGTATCTGGGCAATTCTAGGAGGTAAGAAAGACTGCACATGGGACTCCAGCATTAAAGCAAGTTCACATCAGCAAAACTTTCAGTCACATTCCCTAGAACTGGTGAGGGAGTCCTTGAGCAGACAACTTGTCTCAATCTAATATACTGAGACTCCTGTCTCTTAGGAAACTAGCATGAAGTTTTAGAGTTAATT
>JAQZBX010111181.1:0-10294 GCA_029593785.1 Cabassous unicinctus
AATCAAACCCAGACTCTAATTGTATGAGTAGCAGAATTACAGAGGAAAGTAAAACCTCAACTCGCAGGGTTTCTGCAATTAAAGTGAAGGCATTGATTGGAAAGGAGAGGAACACAAGGATTGGGATGGAGACATATGGGATAATGATAATATTAGTGGAGACATTGGAACTTTAAATTCCCCTGAGACTTAATCAGATAAACCTGTGATGGCCTGCCCTATGGAGACCATACCTTGTCAACCTTGTATCATCTAGCCTCCAGTCTACTCCAGGTAGTCTAGACCTCCTTCCAGCCCTGAGCCTCCAGCCTGCCCCAGAGATCCTGAACCTCCTCCCAGCCACTAGGCAGGTATCAGCTAAACTTTAGCGTGCACTGCCCAACTCCCAGTCTACCCTGAGTAATTTCCCTTCCAACCCCTGCCTGAAGAGATTAATCCTGTCTCACCACAAGAAAATGGAAAGGAATGTCCTGAGGTCAATAGCCTGCAAGACATCTCTAATCCCTCTCCTTACCCAGCCCCACCACCCTTCTTGTCTTTGAGACCTACTACTAGACTAAAATCACAACAAGCCCCCAAAGGTGAAATACGAAGTGTGACCTATTAGGAAGTACACTATACTCTGAAAGAACTGCATGAGTTTTCCAACTTATATAGACAGAAATCAGGGGAATATGTGTGGGAATGGATACTAAGGGTATGGGATAATGGTGGAAGGAATATAAAGTCAGATCAGGCTGAATTTATTGATATGGGCCCACTAAGCAGAAATTCTGGATTCAACGCTGTAGCTCGAGGGGTTAGAAAGGACTCTAACAGTTGGTTTGGGTGGCTGACTGAAACATGGACCAAAGGATGGCCTAGCATATCTGAAGTTGAGATGGCCGATTTACCCTGGTATACAGTAGATGAGGGGATTAAAAGGCTTAGAGAGATTGGAATGCTAGAGAGAATTTACCATTTGAGACCTGCCCACCCACCCCAGGCATGTCCAGATGACACACCTTTAACCAGGACTGTGAGGAATAAATTTGTAAGACTAACTCCATCTTCTCTGAAGAGCTCTGTGGTTGCTCTTCTCTGCAGTCTAAATATTACTGTAGGGAGGGCTGTCATGGAATTGGAATCCTTAAACATTATGTGGATGATCGGATCTAGGTCCGGTAAAAGTCAAGTATATGCAGGTAATCACCAAAGGCAAGGTGGGTGTGGCTACCACAATGAAAGACAAATTCAAAACAGCACACAGAATAGTCTGAGATGCATGGAGTTATGGCATTGGCTAATAGATCATGGGGTACCCAGAAGTGAAATACATGGGCAGTCTACTAAATTTCTTCTGGATCGGTATAAGCAGAAGAGTTCTAGGTCGAGTGAATAAAACCCTAACTCAAATTACAGATGCAGAGAATCAAAGCCCCTTAATCAATTCCAAGACTTGAGACAATTTACAGACCCAGAGCCCCTTGAATGAGGAGAAGGCCAGGTCCCCTTGGGGAAGGATCTTGTTAAACTGCCAAAAATTTATACTGTTAATCTTCCTCCCACCTTTCCCATGACAGTCCTACAGCCTTTTGCCAGATTAACTCTGCATTGGGGAAAAGGAAATGATCATACATTTCGGGATTATTAGACACTGGCTCAGAAGTGACATTAATTCCAGGAGACCCAAATCATCACTGTGTTCCACCAGTCAGATTAGGGGCTTATGGAGTTCAGGTGATTGATGAAGTTTTAGCCCAGGTCTGTCTCACAGTGGATCCAGTGTGTCCCCGGACCCATTCTGTGGTTATTTCCCCAGTTCCAGAATGCATAATTGGAATAGACATACTCAGTAACTGACAGAATCCCCACATTGGATGACTGACTTACGAAGTGAGGGCTATTATGTTTGGAAAAGCCAAGTGGAAGCCTCTAGAACTGCCCTTTCCTAGCAAAATACTAAATCAAAGGCAATACCAGATTCCTGGAGGGATTGCAGAGATTACTGCCACCATCAAGGATTTGAAGGATGCAGGGGTGGTGATTCCCAACACATCCCCATTCAACTCTCCTATTTGGCCTGTGCAGAAAACAGATGGATCTTGGAGGATGACAGTACATTATCATAAACTTAACCAGGTGGTGACTCCATTTGCAGCTGCTGTCCCAGATGTGGTATTATTGCTTGAGAAAATCAACACTTCCCCTGGTACCTGGTATGCAGCTGTTGATCTGGCAAATGCTTTTTTCTCAATTGCCATTAATAAGGACCACCAGAAGCAGTTTGTTTTCAGCGGACAAGGCCAGCAGTATACCTTCACTCTCCTGTCTCAGAGGTATGTCAGCTCTCCAGCTCTATGTCATAATATTGTCTACAGAGAGCTTGAGCATCTCTCCCTCCCATGAGACATCACACTGGTCCATTATATTGATGATATCATCTTGATAGGACAACATAATGATCAAGAAGTAGCAAAGACTCTAGATTTAGTGGTAAGGCATTTGCATGAGAGAGGATGGGAGATGAATCCAACAAAAATACAGGGTCCTTCCACCTCAGTGAAATTTCTAGGTGTTCAGTGGTGTGGAGTCTGTCAAGATATCCCTTTTAAAGTAAAGGATAAATGGTTGTACCTGGCCCCTCCTACAACCCAAAAAGGGGCACAACGCTTAGTTGGCCTCTTCAGATTTTGGAGTGTGCCTCTTCAGATTTTGGAGTGTACACCTCATTTGGGTGTGCTACTCTGGCCCATTTCCTGATGGACCAGAAAAGCTGCTAGTTTTTATTGGGGACTCAAACAAGAGGAGGCCCTGTGACAGGTCCAGGCTGCTCTGCAAGATGCACTATCACTTAGACCATATGATCCAGCAGATCCAATGGTGCTGGAAGTTTCAGTGGCAAATAGAGATGCTGTCCAGAGCCTTTGGAATGCCCCTCTAGGGGAATCATAATGCACACTCCTAGGATTTTAGAACAAAGCCTTGCCATCCTCTGAAGATAGCTATACCCCTTTTGAGAAGCAGTTTTTGGCTAGCTACTGGTCCTTAGTAGAGACTGAATGCTTAACCATGGCCCATCAAGTTACCATGATACCTGAATTGTCTATCATGAGCTGGGTTTTGTCTGACCCAACAAACCATAAAGTTGGGCATGCACAGCAGCACTTCATAATAAAGTGGAAGTGCTATATACGAGATAGGGCTTGAGCAGGTCCTGAAGGCACAAGTAAGTTACATGAGGAAGTAGCCCAAATGCCCATGGTCACCACCCCTGCCTTGTTACCTTCTCTTTCCCAGGCCACAGCTTTGGCCTCTTGGGGAGTACATTACAATCAGTTGACTGAGGATGAGAAAGCTCGGGCCTGGTTTACAGATGGTTCTGCACGATATGCAGATACCAACTGACAGTGGACAGCTGTGGCACTGCAGTCATTTTCTGGGACACACTTGAAGGATAGCAGTGAGGGCAAATCCACCCATTGGGCAGAATTTCGAGCAGTGCACACAGTTCTTCATTTTGCTTTGAAGAATAAATGGCCAGAGGTGCATTTGTACACTGATTCATGGGCTGTTGACAATGGATTGGCTGGATGGTCAGGGACTTGGAAGGCACATGATTGGAAAATTGGTGACAAGGAAGTCTGGGGAAGAGGTATGTGGATAGACCTTTCTGAGTGGGCAAAAAACATGAACTTATTTGTGTTCCACATGAATGCTCACCAGAGGGTGACTTCAACAGAGGAAGAGTTTAATAACCAAGTCAATAAGATGACCCACTCTGTGGCTATTGTTCATCCTCTTTCCACAGCCACTCCTGTCATTGTCCAATGGGCTCATGAACAAAGTGGCCATGGAGGTAGGGATGGAGGTTATGCATGGGCTCAGCAACATGGACTTCCCCTCACCAAGGCTGACTTGGTTACAGCCACTGCTGAATGCCCAATCTGCCAGCAGCAGAGACCCACACTCAGCCCCTGATACGGCACCATTCCTTGAGGTGATCAGCCTGCAACCTGGTGGCAGGTTGACTACATTGGGCCATTTCCACCATCGAAGGTGCAGCAATTTGTTTTAACTGGAATAGACACATACTCTGGCTATGGGTTTGCATTTCTGGCACGCAATGCTTCTTCCAAAACTACCATCCATGGACTTACCAAATGTCTTATCTACCACTATGACATTCCACACAACATTGCTTCTAATCAAGGAACCCATTTCACAGCAAATGATGTGTGGGAATGAGCACATGCCCATGGAATTCACTGGTCTTACCATGTTCCCCATTACCCTAAAGCAGCTGGATTAATAGAACAGTGGAATGGCCTTTTGAAGACTCAATTATAGTGCCAAATAATTGATAATATCTTACAGGACTATGACAGTGCTCTCCAGAAGACTATGTATGCTCTGAATTAGTGGCCTCTCTATGGTGCTGTTTCTCCCATAACCAGGATTCATGGGTCCAGGAATCAAGGGGTGGAAATGGGAGTGGCACCCCTTAGTATTACCCCTAGTGACCCACTAGGAAAATTTTTGCTTCCTGTCCTTGCAACCTTAAGCTCTGCTGGTCTACAGGTTTTAGTCCCAAAAGGAGGAGTGCTGCCAACAGGGAACCCAACAATGATTCCATTGAACTGGAAGTTAAGACTGCCACCTATCCACTTTGGTCTCCTCTTACTTGTGAATCTACAGGCAATGAGGGGAATTACTGTACTGGCTGGGGTGATTGATCCTGATTATCAAAGGGAAATAGGACTACATCTACACAATGGGGTTAAAGAAGAGTCTGTCTCGAATGCAGGAAATCCTCTAGGGCATCTCCTAGTACTGCCAGGCCCTGTGATTAAAGTCAATGGAAAATTACAACAAACAAATTCAAGCAGGACTAAAAATGGCCCAGAATCTTCGGGAATGAAAGTTTGGGCCATTCCACCAGACAATGAACCATGGCCAGCTGAAGTGCTTGCTGAAGGTAACAGGAACATGGAATGGATAGTGGAAGAAGATAGTGATAAATATGAACTTTGACCACATGACCAGTTATAAACCTGAGGATTGTAATAGCCATGATCCCTTCTTCTTTGCTTCGTTATGAGTATGAATGTATATGTACACAAAACAAATTTCTTGTTTTATTCTCAAATCTTTTCCCCTATCATATGAAAAGTTGTATTACTTTTATGTCATAATATTTAAGGACGTCAACTTTAAGAGTGAATACTACACAAGGATTGCACCCTATTCTTTGGGGAATTGATGTGTTTCCAGTTATATGCAGGGGAGTTGAACATTGTTAGTTGGAAATATATATGTATGCTTATGTGTTATTGTTTTACTTAGAGACTAAAGATGGTTTAGGGTAATGTGTATGATTCCTGAGTTGACAAACGGTGGACTCTGATGGTTAGGCTAATGTGTCAACTCAGTCAGGTAATTGTGTCCATGTGTTAGGTCCAGCAAGCATTGGGCTAATTGTAATACAAGGGCATTTACGGACTTCGATCACCAATGGATTTTACAGCATGGATGGCTGATTACATCTGGAACAATCAGAGGATTGCATCAGCAATGGGTAACACTTTTATCCAATCAGTTGAATGCCTTAAAAGGGGAAGAGATTTCAACATTCAGAGAGAATTTTCCAGCTCATTTTTGGGCAGCCAACTTCTCCCAGAAACTCATCAAGGACTTTTTATCAGACTTTCATTGGAGCTCCTGGCTTTCAGCCTGCCTGTGGAACCTGGACTTGTGCATCCCCATGGTCAAGTGAGAGACTCTTATAAAATGTCATGTTATTGAAAGATATCTCCTGTTGATTCTGTTTCCTGAGAGAACCCTGACTAATACAAATGCTATCATTTTCTTTCCTCCATCTTTCCAGCTTCTGCTTTCTGTTATGGTTCTTACATTCCACTTTTCTTTACTAGTCCTCAATTTTTCAGGTTTCTTTTTCTATTTTATCTATTCAATTTTATGTTTTGTTATTAACTTTTAAATTTTTTTCATTTCTTATCTTTTTCTCTGTCTCCATATCATTCTGGCCTTTTAAATCATGCTATGTATTTTTCTCTATTTGGCTTCCCATTTCACTGTAGGTACTGCACTTTTTTATTCCTATTATTCTATACTGCTTACATGAGTTAAATATTCATTTTACCAACTCTTATACTGTCCTTCTTTTAACTTTTGCTATTGTTTTTACTATTATCCTTTTTCTTCTCTTATCTCTTCCACCTTCTCTAGCCCTAATTTTTTCCTTCATGGGAACATAGAAAACAGTAAGGGAATAGAACAAGGAAAACAAAGTGTCAAAGAGAAAACTTAACTCACACACAAACCAGCAGCTAAATAAAACTCGAGTAGAGAGAGGAGCTCATCAGCTGAATAAACCCATCAAGAGAAAAAGATGACCAGAGGGCAATAAAAAATAGTAAACCATACTAAGAAACAAGAAGACCTGACTCAGTCCAATGAACAAACAAAAAATGAGGAAGAAATGCCCGGAACAATTACTTAAAGCTGTCCAAACAAATATCATGGACCAAATTAATGAAGTGAAGGAAGAGATTAAGGATATTAAGGATACACTGGGAGAACATACTGAAGAAATTGTAAACATATATATAAAGATAACGGATATCATGGTGATGAATGGTGCAGGCCAAAAAATCAAAAAGACACTGGAAGCACATAACAGCAGATTTGTACAGGCAGAAGAAAGAAATAGCAATGTGGAAGACAGTACATCTGAAATCAGATAGTAGAACAGAGAGAGGAAAAGACAGAAAAAATATAGCAAAGACTTAGGGATTTGAATAACAACAAAAAATGCACAAACATATACATTATAGGAATCCCAGAGGGAGAAGACAAAAGACAGGGGAAAGAAGGAGTGTTGAAGGAAATAATGGTTGAAAACTTCCCAAACTTATTGAAAGAGATGGACATACATGTCCAGGAATTACAACACACAGCAAACATTATAAATCCCAACAGGCCTACTCCAAGATATATACTTGTCAAACAGCCAAATGCTCAACAAAAAGAGAAAATTCTGAAGGCAGCAGGAGAAACAGGAATCATCACATACAAGGGAAGCTCAGTAAGGTTAAGTGCTGATTTCTCATCTGAAACCATGGAGGCTAGAAAGTAGTTGTATGACATAGTCAAGGTACTAAAAGGAGAAAAAAAACTCCAGTCAAGAAATCTCTATCCTGAAAAGCTGGCATTCAAAACTGATGGAGAGTTCAAAATATTCACAGATAAACAGAAATTAAGAGAGTATGTCAATAAAGAAACCTGTCCTTCAATAAACTTTAAACGGAGTTCTGCGGGTTGAAAGGAAAAAAAAGAAAAAAAAGAAAAAAGAAAAAAAAACACACAGGAGAGAGTGCTGGAGGAGAGTGCAAGAACAACTAAAAAGATAAAAAATAAAAACAAAAACAACATATAACATAGATAAAACCAAAGAAAATATGGCTAATGTAAGTAATTTCTTGAGAGTAATGACACTGAATGTTAATGGGTTAAACTTCCCAGTCAAGAGACACAGATTGGCAGAATGGATAAAAGAAATATCACCCATCTATATGTTGTTTACAAGAAACCCACCATAGACACTGGGATTCAAGAAGTCTGAAAATAAATGGCTGGAAAACAATTTTACAAGGAACAATAGTCAAAAAAGGGCAGGAGTAGCTATAGCAATATTGGACAAAAAAGATTTTAAACAAAAAACTATTATGAGACAAAGATGGACACTATATATTAGTAAAAGGGGTCA
This sequence comes from Cabassous unicinctus, assembly GCA_029593785.1. Taxonomy (NCBI): domain Eukaryota; kingdom Metazoa; phylum Chordata; class Mammalia; order Cingulata; family Chlamyphoridae; genus Cabassous; species Cabassous unicinctus. The sequence continues at coordinate 7,769 of JAQZBX010111181.1, forward strand.
TCTTTTAAGAAGAAAGAACAATCATAAACATTTATTCACCTAACCAGGGCACCTCAAAATACTTAAGGAACACACTGGAGAAACTAAGTGGAGAAATAGATGCCTCTAAAATTATAGTGGGGAGCTTAAATACATCATTATCACCATTAGACAGAGAATCAATACAGAAAAATAGTCGCTGAATAATACTCTAGAGGATCTGGACCTGAGAGACTACACAGAACACTACACTCTAATACAGTGGGATATACATTTTTCTCAAGTGCACATGGATCATTCTCCAAGACAGATTTCATGTTAGGCCACAGAAAAATTCTCAGTGAACTAAGAATGAATGAAAATATACAGAGTAATTTTTCTGACAACAATGGAATGAAGCTGGAAATCAATAAGGTCAGAAAACAAGATTAGGCACAAAGATATGAAAGTTAAACAACACGCTCTTAGACAAACAGTGGGCAAAGGAGGAAATTACAAAAGAAATCAGTAACTACTTTAAAAAAGAAAATGACAACACAACATGTCAAAATCTATGGATTTCAGCAAAAGCTGTATTGAAGGGAAATTCATAGCCATAAATACATATATCAAAAAAGAAGAAAGAGCTAAAATTGAAGAGTTAAATACACTCCTGGAGGAATTAGAAATAGAAAAACAAAATAACCCAAAAGGAAGTAGAAAGAAGGAAATAACAAAGATTATAGGAGAACTAAATGAAACAGAAAATAAGAAAGCACCAGAAAAAATAAACAAACCAAAAGATGGCTCTTCAAGAAGATCAAGAAAGTCGACAAACCCTTAGCTAAACTAACAAAGAAAAAAGAGAGAAGAAGCAAATACACAAAATAATAAATGAAGAAGGGAATATCACCAGCTATCCACAGAATTAAAGAATATCATAAGAGGATACTTTGAAAAATTATATGCCAAAAAGAAAGATAATTTAAATGTAATGGAGAAATTCCTAGAAACACACAAGCAGCCTACATTGACAAAAGAAGAAACTGATAAGCTCAACAGACCAATCACAAGTAAAGAGGAAGAATCAGTCATCAAAAACCTCCCAATTAAAAAAGCCCATCACCAGATAACTTCACAGTTGAATTTTATCAAATATTTCAGAAAGAACTAACACCTATCCTGCTTAATCTCCACACACACACAAAAAAAGAAATAGAAGGAACAGTACCTAACTCATTATATCACAACAATATTACCCTAATATCAAAGCCAAACACAATGATGCCAGAAGAAAGGAAAAGTACAGACCAAACTCTCTGATGAACCTCGATGCTAAAATCCTCAACAAAATATTTGCTAATCGTGTTCACCAACACATCAAATGAATTATGTACCATGACCGTGTGGGTTTCAACCCGGGTGTACAAGGAAGATTCAACATAAGATAATCAAACCATGTAATACACAACATACATAGACTGAAATTAAAAAAAACACATGATAATCTCTATAGATGCAGAAAGAGCAATCAATGAAATACAGCACTTTTCCTGATAAAAAGACTGCAAAAGATAGGAACAGAAGGAAGCATTCTGAACATGATAAAGGTTATATATGAAAAACCCAGAGTTAACACAATATATAATGGTGAATTACTAAAAGCTTTCCCTCTAAGATCAGGAAAAAGACAAGGATGTTCACTATCACTACTCCTATTTAACATCATATTAGAAGTACTTGCTCAAGCACTGAGGCAAGAAAAAGATATAAAAGGCATCTCAATCGGAAAGGAAGAAATAAAAATTTCACTATTTGCAGATGACATGATCCTATACATAGGAAGCCCTGAGAAATCTACAGCAAAGCTTCTAGAGCTTATAAATGATTTCAGTGAAGTAGCAGGCTATACGATCAATGCTCAAAAATTAGTAACATTTCTGTACATCAATAGTGAGCAAAATGAGGAGGAAATGAAAAAATAAAACATTTAAAATATGAATTTTAAAAACCCAAATACCTAGGAATAAAGTTAACTGAAGATGTAATTGACTTATACACAGAACACTAAACAACACTGTTAAGAGAGATCAAAGAAGACTTAAATAAATGGAAGAATATTCCCTGTTCATGGATAGAAGGACTAAACATCTTTAAAATGTCAGCCATACCCTAACTAATCTACAGATGTAAGGCAAACCCAATAAAAATAAACACAGCATTTTTTTACTGGATTAAATTAACTAACTATGAAATTTATTTGGAAGGGCAAGAGGCCCCAAAGAGCCAAAGACATATTGAAAAAGAAAAATGAAATCAGAGGAATCACACTACCTGACTTTAAAGCATACTACAAAGCTACAGGGGTCAGAATTGCATGGTATTTGCACAATGATAGACATACTGACCAATGGATTTGAATTGAGAGCTCTGATGTAGATCTTCAGATATAAAGTTATCTGATATTCAACAAGGCCACCAAGCCCACTCAAGTGGAAGAGAATGGCCTCTTCAACAAATGGTGCTTGGAGACCTGGGTTTGCATATCCAAAAGAGAGATAGGAAGAA
>JAQZBX010111182.1:0-10307 GCA_029593785.1 Cabassous unicinctus
AAAGGGAACTTAGTAGGCCCAATAGTGGTTTATGCTGAAAACAGTTGGTAAATGATATACCATTTTGTTGTTTTAAGGGATACTAAGGCATTTTAAGTTTGTGTGTGTGTGTGAAAGATCCTATGGGTGGGCTTTCCCTCAAGTGAGCTTCGTGGGTGCAGAGGCTCAATCTAATTCATGCTTGTACCCCCAGTTCTCGCTTGAGCCTAAAGAATTATGAAACATTAAACTGATAAATCAGTGCTGTGAAATCAGAGGTATCTAATGAAGTGATACCTAAATTATTTTTTATATTTTTATATTTTTACTTTAATAAATTATATTTTTACTTTCATTTTCAATTGTCAGCTTAAAATGAGAGCATACCTATTCAACAACTCCTAAAGCAGTTCCTCTGCCAGCTCCAAATGTAAATGTCAAGTGTTTATAAAGAACTTGTTTTTAGGGATATGTGGAATTCTTTCTGGGGTATCCCACTCCCAATGTGTGAAACAGATGCTTCATCTTGACACAGGTTTTTATTATCCATTTTATCATTTGAGTTCCAGGTTAACTCCCAGTCCAACTATGGGGTCAGCATTATTCTGTTGTCTTAGTGTTTTTTTTTTCTCTTTTAACATGGAAATTGCCTGTACGCAACTACATTGGAAGTTTTGTGTCTGTGAAAAACTAAACATCTACTTAATGTATGGGGTCTGAGAATTATTGCATTAAAAGATGCTAATCTTAGAATAAAAGATACACATAGCAGTGGGTGTGCAGAAAAGGAAAGTCAGTGAAAGCTTCCAAGAGGGGATTATGTTTCAGTTAATTTTAGAAGGAAGGTTAAGAGTGAACCAGCTTTAAGGGCATGTACTAATTCAGGGGTTCTTAACAAGGGGTACTTGAGCTTGAATCGAAATTCCAAAAAGACATTATTCTTGTGGGGACATGTTGGTGCGGGTGTGGTATATTTATTAAACAATACACAGTATAGTGTGGACTTAGTAAGAGGTCTGTGGTTTTCACCTGACTGGCAAAGGGGTCCATGGGACAAAAAAAAGGTGAAGAACCCCTGTACTAATTATTGGCAGAGGGATCAGCATGAATGAAGAGCAGATATGAAGCAATGCAAAACATTTAGGAAAGTAAAAGTTCAGGATGGCTAAAGCATAGTCGGCACATGGGGGAGAAGTAAGAGATGAGGCTAGAAAGTTCTGTAAGGACTGGTTCAGGAAGGGCCAGGTGTGCTAAATTAGTGTTTTACCTTCATTCTGAAATCTGTGGGGAGCCATTGAATGGTTTTCATCAAGGAAGTGATGTGATCAGATTTTCATTTTTGGAAATTTCAAGTGATAGCTCTTTGAGAGATTGGAATCCATAGGGCTAAACTCTGAGAAGATCTCACAGGGTGATCACATTTCTCTTAATGCTAAGGTAGTTGCTTCACTGTCTTTCCTTTGATTTGCTTACATTTAAGGTGTGAAATTATAGGACTTGGATGAGGAAGAGTGAGATGCAGCCCAGAATTACTCATAAACCTCTGGCTTGACAGTCTATTGATGTCATTCATGGAGAGGCAAAATCATAGAAATGGTGGGGGCAGGGTGGGGAATTCAGTTTGAGACTTGTGTAATTCACAGTGCCTTAAGGAGTATCCAAAAAGTGATATGCACTACACCCTTGGATATGTGGGTTTCAGGCTTGGGAGAGATGCCTGGGTTGGAGGCCCCATCTTATATGTAATAGGTAAAGTTTCATGGAAGGGCATGGTGTCACAAATGACAGCATATAATATGAGGAGAGCACAGAGCTGAGATTAGAGTCCTGAATAATAACAAAATTTGGCTGTTGAGGAAAAGCCATGCTTTCAAAGGTAGCTTAGAAGACAGAACAGTAAAGATAGAAGCAAAACAATGGGAATGAAGGGAAGAGTGTTTGGAGGTAGAGGGACTGTTCAACTCTGGGCAAATGCTGCAGTGATAAAACAGGACAACCCAAAAATGTTTACTGAATTTTGAAATAAGGAGGGCATTTGTGACCTTATAAAGTGCTTCAATGAAGAGGTGATGGTATAAGCCCTATCAGTAGATGGAGGGGTAAACGGAAGGCAAGGAAGCAGAAGCAAGGAGTGTGGGATTACAGTCAGAAGGGTACTTGAGTTTGAGGAAGGGTTGTTTCTAGAAGGAAAAGACTTGAGCATGTTCATATTTTGAGAGGAAATAAGTAGGGACAGGGATAAATTGTAGATGAGAAAGAGGGGAAATAAATGATGGAATAATGTTAAGGTTCAGGAATCAGAGGATGGGCTAATGCCAAGGGGATGGACACTCAGGTGGGAAGATCTAGTCTTGAATGAGGAGGGACTTTTCTCCCTTTGAATCATGAGGTAATAATGCATGAAAATACAAATAACTTTGTAGGTGGTAGAGGAGCAAGCTGAGAAACCGCTCTTCTGACAGCCTTGATTTTCTCAGAGAGTAGAAAGCAACGTTGCCTCTTAAAATGAGAGAAGAGGGAGTATATAGTTTGAGGAGAGTTGCAAGTCTTTGATGTAGCCATTAAGGGGATTAGGAGAGGGTGTTAGTTAGGGACCTACAACTCAAGTAAGACTGAAGAGCCTAAATTTGTAGTGTGCTTTTATCCAGCAGTGTTCATCACCCTGAGAAGCTGAGTGGTTGGATTGATCCAGGGATGAGGTTTGGTGAGCAGGGTGTGAGAGAAAAACAAATGAACAAAATAAGTGAGAATAATTTCAAGAGAGGCAGTGATGTGATGAGACATGGGAACAAAGTAGATGCAGAAAAGGGCTGGTAGATGTGGAAAATGTGGAAAGGGTAAAGGGCTTAGACATCTTGCTGAGGAGTAATGGTATATTTTGCTGGAAATAAAGGAAGAGGCAAGTGTACTAAAACAGGGTTATGATAAAAACAAACAAACAGAAACAACTAGGGTTTTGGAATTTAAAATGTTGGAGATAGTACATTTCTGTTGCCAAAGAGTGTGTGGTTGAAGTGGAAGTAAGATTTATTGAAACTAAACAGGTACAGAAACTGTGAGGCCAAGGAGTTAAAGTTATTCTGGTTAAGGACAGAGAAATAGAGCAGAGGGCCATAAACACGAATCCTACAGAGGCCAGGCAGGTAATGTAAATGAGTGAAGGAAGCCAAATTTAAGAGAGGACACCCCATCTAAAGGGGGCAGCTGCTACACAGCTTCAAGTGACAGTTGCCATTTGGAAAGATAGGCCTAAAATTGTTAGAAATTTCTATTTTAAAGAAAAACTGCAAATCTTTTAAAAAATAATATGTGAAATCTCCTTGTTTTTAAATATTGGCAAGTACATTAAAAAAAATACTGTGAGGGTCAAATAAAGCATTCCTTTCGTGTGAATCCAGCCTACCAGCTGCCTGGTTGCAACCTCTAGGATAGAAAGTAGTATGCCTGGATGGCCTGGGACTCAAAGCAAGACAGGCTTTTAAACAATGGTGAATATCCTACTCCATGGAAGATATCACTTATTTGATTAAATATTCAGAGCTTCAGGAAGCCACTACTAATGATTTGGAGTTCCCACACAAGATGAAACCTAATTTGCTGCACATTTCCTTTATTTTCAAAAAAGCTTCTGAATCTTTGAACTTTGTTTTTTGCTAAAAGAACAGGAATGCTGTAACGTTCCAATTCAGTTTTGCCCTCGCAGGATTTTCAAGGGGACTTTCTTGCTGAATATGTGCTTTGTATGCTTCCCACCAATAACTGTGTGTTTAAGAAATTTCCAGTAATGTGCTCAGAGATTCTGAGTAGGAACTAATGTAACGTTGAAGGTGAACAAACGAAACCTTTCATCTCTTCCCAGGTATGCCTGGCTTCTGGCAGCTTTGCCATTAATAGTTGAGAGCCTGTGTGCTGCTCAGAACACTGGAGGCTTGTTAAAACAGCATTTGCCCTTTAAAAAAAAGTGGATGATGATTGGGAGGCTTCTAGACTGAGATATGAATTGAAAATGTCATGCATGTTTAGCTATATAGTTTATTAACTCATTTACTGAAGTGCGTGCTTGTGTTCTGTTAAATCTTTTTAAGCTTAGCCATTCTTGCTATTGACTGATTCTCTTTTGGGTATTTAAATACCTGAATACCTCATTCATATTCAAATACCTCCTTTAGCACATTCCTAATTTATTTTATAAGCAAAACATACTTTTTCTGTAGGAACTGTTTTCAGCAATTCACCCCCACACTCTTCACTCAGCCAGCTGTTTCCATTGCCTTCACTGCAAGCCCTCAGGCCAGATTCACATGGCAGGAGGGGAAGGAGAACAGCAGAAGCTGGAACAGGAAGCTCCCTTAGCTTCCAAAGTCCACTTGATTCTGATGCAATGCAACTGCATTCTCCATTTGTAATTTGTTTCTGCTTTTGGTTTTCAGTATCTACCTCTGTCTCCCCCTACTCCCTGCTCCAGTCACTCCCCACTCCATCTTCACCATGACTGCTTATCCTAATCATGCTCATACTTGTTCTTAAGTGGCTGCCTGCTCTGCTAGTGATATGCTTTCCACCCCTCTATGTCTCTGAGTCCTGTTGTCTGTCTCTGTCTCTGGCTGCCTGCTTGACACATACTGCCTTACTGCTTGGTGTGTCATGGATTTGCTGATTTTCTGTGGCACCTGAAACAATATAACCTGAAAAATCCATAACTTCTCTGATTAATTGTGCTTCTCTCCAGCTTTCGCTATGAGTTATTACATGGCCAAAATTCCCAAACTAAATTTGCCTTGTTACCAGCAACCTGTACTCTAGTTAAATGCCAGACTTAGGGTTATGATAGGTAAAAGTTATGCTACAGCAACCCTTGCCTAGGCACAGCGGACAGTCTTGTTTATGACAATTCCTAGATGAGATGCCATCTTCTGAGCCTGAGTGGGAGGGTGTATGCATGTGTTTTGTTGTTGATCAGATCTTATGTTCTAGCTTTCTCATTATTCAAGACTTTATCGTTATTGGGCATTAGAAGATAGGCCTTTAAGGAATGATAGCTCTTTAATAAGTCGAAATGCTTCTTATTTTAATCTGCCACTTTGTTTTGTTTTTGTAATAAACTTTATTTTTAGAGAAGTTTTAGATTTACAGAAAAATTACTCCAAAAGTGTAGGAAATTTCCATATAACACCCACACATAGTTTCCCCTATTAACATCTTGCATGAGTGTGGTACAATTGATGAACCAATATTGAAGTATGGCTACTAACCAACTACTTTGTTTTTTTTAAATAACACATATTGCTGTCTATTAGCTCATGACTTAAAAAAAATTCCCATCTTCATTAGGTCATCTTGCTTAGTTTTATCTTTATCTTCCTTGAGATTGAATTAGTTTTTGTTTGATCTGAGTTTTAAGGTACATCAACACCATGCCAAATATTATAGATACGTTGAGATGTCACAATAATTTTTAATTTCTGTTTTTGTTCAATTGTAAAATTAATATAATAATAATTATGATAATAATAATTCTAGCTAACAGGATTGAGTTTTTCCTATGTGCTAGATACTGCACTAAAGGATTTAAATAAAAGCATTACTTCATCTAATCTTCTCAAGTGTCATTTAATATGTGTTTCAATGTTATCTACAGTTTACAGTTGAGGAAACTGAAAACACAGCAAGGTTTGCTAATTTACTCAAAGTTGCAAAGCTAACTTATCAGAGATAGAATTTGAACTCAGTTTTGTAGGGATTTTAAAATCTGAGCCCTTGAACAGCATCACATCCATTTCTTGTATTATTAACTTTACATTTAAAATTTTTTCATTAGTTCTACATTTTCTTCAAATTTCGGTACTTCTTTCATCCTCTCATGCGGTCAAATTTAGCTATACATTCTCTTCTTACTAAAATAAATACATTCATGCAAACACATATATACAAATATTTGCATATATGGTATATACTTGTGGTTAAGAAGTTAAGATGTGGAGCCAAGATGCCTGGAATCATATTCCAATTCTGCCACTTATTATCTGTGTGACTTTGAGAAAATTACTTTCTCTCTCTGAGTCTCAGTTTCCTCAACAGTATAACTAGTAGTAACATTTAGTTCATTTGGTGATTGTGATTAAATGAAATAGTACACGTAAAATACTTATAATACTACCTGCATACAGTAGGTGTTAAAATAACTTAAGAAATAATTTATAGATAACACAAGAATTTCATGTTATAGATAGAGTCCAATTATGCTTCCTTTGTTCCAATTCATCTACCCACCCTCCATCTATGTACTCATTCACTCATTTTATACACCATTAATGATGAACTCTGAGCAAGGCTTCACCATCTTCAGGGTCAAACTATAAAATCTTCAGGATTTCACTTCTTTTACAGGAACTCCAGCTCAGAGCATAAGGCTATGCAAAAATACTTTGATTAATTTCTGAAAGAAAATCAGGACTTTACACAGGCCAAATGGTACCAGAGAAAATTCAAATTGACAAGGTGAGTAAGAAAGACCATTTTCTACTTTCCACCTTTCTGGATGCTAATAAAGTTATAGATACAATAGAGATCAATTTTTTTATTTTAGCAATTTTATTGTTTATTCATATACCATACAATCCATTCAAATGTACATTTAATGGGTTTTAGTGTAATCACAGTTGTGCATTCATCACGACAATCAATATTAGAACATTTTAATTATGTCAAAAAGACTCCCCCACCCCTTAAGCAGTTATCTTTCTATCCCTCTATCATCCCTTCCCATACATATCCAATAATCTAATTCTATATCTATAAATTTATTTATATTTTATATAAATAGTCAAACAATATGCCGTACTTTGTGTCTTGTGTCTGGTTTCTGTCACTTATGATAACTTTTTTTTACAATTGATGAAAAAATTAATATATTACTATTCACTACAGTCCATAGATTGATTTAGGTGCATTTTTTTCTGTGGTTTAGTTTTTTATTTTTTAATTTTTAAACAATTTATTGAAGTATATCATTCATACGTGAACATATATAAACTATAAGTATTCAGTAAACATTGTGAACTTACAAAACAACATGCATAACATCATACAGGGCTCCCACACATCACCCCACCACAAATACCTTGCATTGTTGTGAAACATTTGTTAACAAATTATGAAAGAACATTGGCGAAGTATTACTACTAACTATAGTCCGTATCTTACTCCCCTATACAATTTTTTAAGGATTTATTTATTTATTTACTTTTATCCATTTTTACCCCCACCCCCATTTTTGCTGTTTTTGTGTCCATTCACTGGGCAACTCTCTGTGTCCGTTTCCTGCCCTCTCTTCTCATCATTCTCCTCCTGTCCTCACTGGGATTCTATCCTTGGAAGCTCCGATGTGGGAGAGAGGCATCCTATCGCCTGTGCCACCTTAGTTCCTAGTTTTTCGGGGCATCTCGTCTTGGCTCTCCCTTGTGTCACTCTCCTGTTACATCATCATCTTGCTGCGTGGCTCGCAGGGCCCAGTGGCTCACCCGCTCGCGGGGTATGGCAGCGCTCTTGCACACGGGGCCTGGCGGTGCACTGACTCGCAGGGCTTGGCAGTGCACCCATGCATGGGTCCTGGGGGGCTCACCCGCTTGTGGGACCTGATGGCACACCTGTGCATGGGGCCTGGTGGCCCACGTGCCTTCTATATTTTTCTCTTTTAAATTTTTACCAGGAGGTCCCGGGGATCGAACCCAGGTCCCTCCATATGGGAGATGGACGCCCAACCATTTGAGCCCCATCCATCCCCTTGCTGTATCTCTTAAGGTTGGCCAAAGATACCTAGAGTTCCAGTCTTTTCCCGTACAGGAGGTTGATATGATAAATCAGGCTTAATTTATCACCGGCATTCTAAAGGCCAGACCTAGGGAGAAAAACTAGGTCTGGGGACACATGCATGATTTCTAATACAGCGAATATTTAGCCTACCCTGATTAACACAAAATCAAGACAGTGAAAATATTTGCATTAGGTGCATTTTAGCTCAGATACCACCTTATTATTAACATCTTATAATATTAAAATACATTTTTTTCTGATTCATTGAAGAACATTCTTATATGTTTACTATTAAACACACTCATCTCCAACAGAGTTCACTATGCTATATGGTCCCATGTCTCATCCTTTAGCTTTTCTTCTAGTGACATACACAATACTAAACTTTCCCTTCCAACCACCATCGTACCCCTATATTGGTGCTAGTAATTATATTCACTCTAATGTGCTATCATCACTATCCAATTCTAAGCATTTACAATCAACCATATTACCAGCTCTGCACAAATTAAGCCACTGCTTCCTATTCTCTATCCTTATTCTATCTTCTGGTGACCAATCTTCTAGCTATTAACTCCATGACTTTGCTCATTGTGTTTATTTCATATTAGTGCGATCATAAATATTTGACTTTTTGTTTCTGACATTTCACTCAATATAATATCCTCAAGGTTCATCCATGTTGTCATGTGCATCATGGCTTCATTTCTTCTTACAGCTAAATAATATTCCATTGTATGTATATACTACATTTTGTCTATCCATTCATTGTTGATGGACATCTGGGTTGTTTCTATCTTTTTGCAATTGTGAATAATGCCAGTCTGAACATCGGAGTACAAATGTCTGTTCAGAGACCAGTTTTATGAGGACCACTGAAAATGCTGGTACAGGATGTAAGGAATCACCTGAAGTGGTTTAATTCTCAAAGGGCATCAACATTATGATGTAGACCATATTGGAGGAAGATGTACCTTCCCATGGCATTGTAGAGTTTCTAATGAACAGTTGATATCTGTATACTAGTGAAGGGCTTTGACCTTGAAAAATGATACCAAGTAAGCCTGCATGGCAACCATATGGGCTCTGGTACCATATACTGATTTTGTGGTCATACATGCAATTTAGAGAAACTCTTCTGTCTTCGTGTGTGAGAATACATCATTAAGATCCCAGGAACACTGGCCCATAGGTGGCAAGAATGTTGGGATCTGTTGGGAGAGGTTGGTTGTGCTAATAGCTAGTTTCTGATAAGTGGAGGGTGTGGATTTTTCAGGATGTAATTGTGGGCCTCTGGTCAAGAGAAGCTGAGAACTAAGAAGAAATAAAGAATCTTTGCAATGGATAGCTTCAGCTTTTTTAGAGTCCCACCGAATAGAGTGCTATGGAAATGTTCTAATGGGACTAATTTTCTCAGTATTGATGACATTGTCAGTGTCGAACAGTTCTACTTGGATTGGTTCAGATGTGATGGATTAAGGCTTGTTTTTCAACGTTGCCTGATACCCCTATAGCTATTATCGTCTCAATAGAAAGGAATTATATTAAGATATATAACACAATTATCTGTGGTCTAATATAACTCTTCACTACTAGAAGGCTTGGACAATCCTACAACAGTGGAGAGTCACCTAAATTTGTTGTAAATATTGTTTCCTCTGCCAACAGTAGTCTTCCCCCACTCTTTGCTTGGTTAACTCCTGTTTCTCTTTTAAATCTCACCTCAAACATATCTTCCTCAGAGAATTTGTCTGTGATCCCCCAATCAAGATTATTCCCCCCATTATTTTTTCTTATAATCCTGTTTCTTTTCTTCATGGAACACATCATAATGTGTAGCCATATATTTAATTGTTCATTTAATTATGTGACTCATCTATTAGATTTTAAGTCCTAAGGAGACCAATTTTCTTCATTGATGTATTGTTCATTAGTGTACATCAATCCCTGATACATAGCAGAGTTTCCATTGCTATTGGTTAATTGGTATAGAGGCATGTCCTTATGTGTGAAATGAAATCAACAAGTTCATAAATAAGTGCCATGGAGTGTTGTTGGTGCTATGAGAGAAGACTGTTTAGGGTACCTAGGGCAGGAGTTGCCCCTTCTATCTGTGGAGGTCAGAAATGGCTTCTCTGATGAAGTAATGCTTGAGCAGATTCTAGAAAAATGTAAAGTTAATTCCTAAGTAAATGACATAAAATCAACATAATTTGGTAATTATGTATTTAGTGGTTTAATGTCTGTCTTCATGTTGAACAGCCCACTAAACTGAAAGCAACACGAGAACAGGAAACAATTTTTTTGTTCATTTCCTATACTCAACACTTAGCACACAGTAGATGGTATAGAAATACAGGGTAATACATGTTGAATGAGTGCATGAATGTCTCCCTCTCTAAGCCCCAATGCAGGAATGCAATAAGCTTTTCTTTTCTCCTTAAACTGTCTAACCCTTACTCCTATCCCATATCCTCCTTAAAGCTTTCCTTGATACGGGTTGAGGAGGGAAAGAC
>JAQZBX010111183.1:0-10308 GCA_029593785.1 Cabassous unicinctus
AGACAATCTATCCCCAGTTGAGTTGCCAGATGACTATATCCACATAAGTAGCCCCAAGTAAGACCAGAAATAACTATCCAGCTAATCACAAACCAAATAGCAGACCCACAGAATCATAAGCACAGAAAATGACTCTAGTTTTAAGTAATTAAGTTTGGGGGTGTTTTTATGCTGCAAGAAATAACTGATACCCCCATGTATCCAAGCAAAAACAATGACAAAAAAGTGTTTTTTTTTCCCAGCATGCCCATTTCTTCTGAAAACTGGAACAATTGATATACATTTCAGCTCAGGCAGGAGCACCCTATCATATTATATAATTTAAGGAAGCAGCCAGAAGACAACTTGGTTTAGCGTAAGAAAAAAAAGTCACTTGGGTTGCAGTTTCCATACACATAAAAGAAAATTCAGGGAAGCGGCTGTGGCTCAATTGGTTGGGCTCCTGTTTACCATATGGGAGGCCCTGGGTTCGATTCCTGGGGCCTCCTGGTGAAGGCAAGCCAGCCCGCATGGTGCAGTGAGCTGGCGCAGCAAGGTGACGCAACAGAAGGAGACAAGCAGACACAGAAAAAAAAACCCAAAGCAAACGGACACAGCGAGCACAAGCAGCAAGGGGGGATAAATAAATAAATAAATAATAAATCTTAAAAAAAAAAAAAAAGAATATTCAACCAGATGAAAATTTCAATGATTATTCCAAGTGCAGAGTTATATGGGTTTAAGAAATTGAAAGAGTAAACTTATTTCTTCTAATCATTAAATAGAAAAGACGCAGAAACATACTCTGTCACTTTTATTCCTCATACAGCCAAGATTGAGTTAATACTAACTACTGGCTAGCTGCCTCCATATCTGGATCTTCCATTAGGTTCTTGGACAGAGAGATAGTACAAGTCACAGCATAAAACCAAATACAACACAACACAGGCTTTGAGCCAGACATACTTGGATTGGAATCCTGACTCTGTTTCTTCCCAGCTGTGTGGCCTTAATCTAGCTATTTCCCCTCTCTAAGCCTGGGTTCCTTATCTTTAAAAAACTGGGTATAACCATATGTACTTTGCAATTACTTTGAGGATACAGACATATATGTAAAATCAGCTAGCACAATACAAGGAGTGCAATGAAAAGAAACTCATTATGGTCAATTATAAATTATATTGTAATATAGTATATGAAGCAATAGTCATATATCAAGCCAGATACAAATTATATTCTTTTTATACTTATTTAAGATTAACTTTGTGTGAGAGTAAACCACATAAACATACATAGATACGTGTATATACGCATATGAATGTATATATGTGTGTGCGTGTGTGTATGTGTATTCCTTTTAATTCTATAAGTCAGGAAGTCAAGAATATAACTAATTCTTAATTCTGATGTTTAAACCACCACATTAAAGAAAAAGGATTATGTGAAGAAAAGCAGTTCTGGATCTACCTGAATCCCTATTGAGTCTTTTCATTCAACATTTGTCTATTTAACATTTTTACTTCATGCTCAGCTCTGTATCAGTCTGCTATGGTGGATGCAAAGCCCCTGCTTTTGCGAAAATACCTCTCTCCCTTAGATCTTCTCCAGGTCCAGGCCCAACCCCGCCAACTATCACCAGTAGCTTGTAGCTCAGGGGATGCCCAGACTCTCCCTACTGGCAGCAATGTGGATGGAATAGGGGGAAGGAAAGGAGGGGCAAAGGGAGATGAAGCTCTCCTGTGGGGGAAGAAGACGCAGGGTCGGATATTTGGAAGATGTGTTATCTCTCACTCCTTCAACTCTCTTCCCCTAGCATTTGCCCTCTGCTTTAGTCTCAGCGGCCTCTTTAATATTCCTCCATTTTGCTCCTGCCTCAGGGCCTTTGCTGTGGCTATTCCCCTTCTGCCTGGAGTACTTTCCCCCAGATATACACATGACTCACTCCCTCACTTCCTTCAACTTTTTTCTCAAATGTTCTCTTAAGAAAAACGTTCCCCTGACCACTTTATAGACGATAATTTCCCCATCTCCAACCCCTCTCCCTCTTACCCTACTTTCTTGTTCTCTAAAACTGTGTTTCTCAAACTTCAATGTGCACAGGAATCATGTAAGAATCCTATTAAAATGCAGATTCTAACTCGGTGGGTGTGGGATGGGGTCAGAGATTCTGCCCTTCTAACTAGTGCCCATTTGGCATCCATTGGTGAACTATACTCTAGAGCACTTACAATATAGAGATGGTATATATTTCTTTGTTCATTGTTTATTGTCTTTCTCTCCAAATTAGAATGCACATTTCATGAAAGCAGTGGCTTGATCTTATTCTATACTGTATCCTTAGCACCTAGTATAGTGCCCAATACAGAAAAGTTACTCAGTAAATATCAAGTGAATGAGTTATATATGTTGCTGGAAAACAAAACTGGAACTTTTCATGTATTTTCCTTTAGAAACATGGTCATGTTATATTTAGGTACATTACAGACAAAATAGATTTCTGTACCCTAGCCCTGGAACATCCCTATTTTAAAAATTTAAATGGGGATATAAATCCATAAATTCAGAATCCAACAAATTTACAAACAAACCTTTAGAATACAATCTCTTCACAGAGCTAGAGAGTCTGAGGCAGAACATACTAGACAGCGAGAGAACAAACACCAATAAATGCTTATATAGGGACAAACTCTGCATATGTGCTGAGGGAACCAAAAAGTACAGCTCTTAAAAAGAAATAAACCTGCCATAGTTAGCTGGATATAAACCCTGATATAGCCATTTTAGTGTCCCAGATTGATTAAAAAAAAAAAAAAAAGTAATGCTTACATATCTTTTTCAAGTATCCAATGACATTAAATCTAACTCTGATGACTGCTCAGAAACCCCAGGGGACACATGAGACACACTGTCCCCAGGTTGTATGGCCTCTTTTAACCCAAGCAGTATTCATGTCTTCTATTGAATTATCATTGTGCCACCCTGGCTGTGATCCTTTCAGTTATGTAGAGTCTTACTTGATATAAAATAAAAATCAACTGTATTTGAAGCAGCGTTCACTGTGCTTTAATACTTTAGTCATTTGATATTTGAAAAGCAGACAAGGCAAAAAAACCCAGAGATGTTTTAGTTCTGCCTAATTATGGAATTGGTACAGTAAAAAACTTTTCTGGCTTCTTTCCTCTGAGAGTCAAAGCTGGCATTCACATTGCCATGTGATTTTATGTATATACCTTCTACCCAGAAGATGAATAAGAATAGAAAGTACAATACAGTAGACTGGAAATATGCAGTAAAAACAAAAATGAAAAGACAGCTGAATGAAGGAACATTCCATTCCTTCCCCAAGTCAGCTTGTAGTAGAGTCCCAGTCCATTGTTCTTTTTCTTCAACTAAACATGGAAGAGCTCTTAAAATTGTCTTCAAATGGGACAGGGAGAAGTGCTAGAAAGACTGTTTGTGTTTCTGTGGTTTCTGAGATTTTTATAGGTCTATTTGAGGGATATTGTCTAAGTGATATAGTATTCTTTGTTTTGGAAGCTACATGCATTTAGTGTGAGTAGTCACCGGTGCTCTACCTTGAACCCCACTTCAGGATCACCACACCTATCCCCGGCCAGGGACAGTGTTTCTTACAGGGAATTGTCTTTGGCTCCAAAAAACTCACCCAAGGTCTCGCTCTTCTTACAGAGGCAGCGTGTGACCAATGACCGATTCAGGCCAGGCCTACACCCCTTCAGGACAGCTCTGAGGAGCCAGTCCAGCTGCAGGGCCCCTGTGAGATGGGCTGTGGCCTCTGTTGCCGCCAAGGCTCATTTCAGCCTCTGCCGCTGCCCATCCCTGCAGGCCTCGCTCCCTTGTAGGTAAACTTCCAGAGAACACTCCCCAAGATACCTCTGGCCTGCAATGCTCCAAACTGGTCTGTTTCCAGGGAACCTACCTAGGACCTTTTGCACAATAAATAACACCAGGATTTATTCCTGTCTTCAGAATTGGAACATTTCCCTTTCACCTCATAGTTGTGCTTTTGATCAAATGGCTTAAGTCCAAGGGATTGTGATCCAGGATACTTACAGGCTCCGATAGTGGTCGGTCCAGGAACTAGGCCAGGCCGCTTTGCCCTCAGCTCTTGAAGTAAATGGTTTACCGCCTTCCACTCAGAGCTCAGATCTTCTAACTTCCTCTTTAACAGAAAAGCATACATGTTACTTATTTGATTAACACCTAGAAGATAACTTAATTAATGACGTTATTAATTCATTTTGTGAATACATTATTTTATTTACATTATATTTTACTTCCAAATTGATTTTTTGGGATAGAATTCCTTTCAAAGGAATTATAATCATTTTAGCAAACCACCCTACAAATATTTATTGATTACTTGCCGCATACAGGCTCTTGCTTCAGGCGGAATTGTATTTAAAGGAAGTAGAGTGTGAGCATTAGTGAAAGCAAAACAAACCAACAAACAAGAAAACTGCTCTCTCTCAGCAATTGGCTTAACTCTTGTAAATAGTATCTAGTGTGGCTGCACACTAGAATCATCCAGATAACTTTATAAAAATCGTAAGGCCCTGCCCCACCCTAGACCAATTATGTTAGAAATCTCTTGGGTGCAGGGGCTATGGTGGCCATGGGGATGCCCCACCCAGAAATACTTAAAGGAAGGACTTTCTCTCCCAGATGGTGGAAGTGCTATCAGTAGATGTTGTGGATAGAATCATGTCCCCCACAAAAGACATGTTCAAGTCCTAACCACCAACCCTGTGGGTTTGAACCCATTTGTAAATAGGCTCTCTGGAGATGTTATTAGTTAAGGTAAGTCCAAACAGAACGAGACTGGGCCTTAATCCATTATGACTGGAGTCCTTATATGGAGATGAGTGAGCAGGAGGAGTAGAAACCAGAGGAGGAGACAGATAGATTGCTGTGTGATGGAGGCAGAGATTGAGCCACCACCAGAATGCTACAGTCTTCAGAGAAAACATGGCCTGCCTATACCTTGATGATGGACTTCTAGCCTCCAAAATCATGAAGAAGTTCCTATTGTTTAAGCCAAACAGCCTGTGATATTTGTCATAGCAGCCCTGACAAACTAAGACAGTGAATATCCTTCAGCTGTCTCAGTCCTTTTAGGACAGCTTCAGTTATAAAAAGCTGCCTGACAAAGGGCAGACTCTTCCCAGGCAGCCCTCATCCACTGACTGATCAAAGTCAGAGTGTAAAGGCCCAGCCGATTTGGCTTAAAGCAGAACAACTTTGAAGGGCCATTTCAGCTCCATAGAGTCAGTTGAGCCTGTCATGGCGCCTGCTTCAGAGCTGTACTCTGTTTCCCACAGAACCAGAGTCTGCTTCCCTTAGAACCCAATTTGTGACCAGGGCACACACATCATTATGTTTTAAGATATCCTGAAGTAATTCCAATGAGCTTACATAATGATATTAATAAAACCTAAGGGAGAAGCTGAATTTCAATATGGGTCAGTGAGTTTCTACTTGGAAAAAGGACTCGGCCACGGACTTGGGCTTTCACTGGTGAGCTCATAAGTGATGCTTTTTTGTTGGTCATCAAGAGTTTGGAAAGAGACATGACTTAGCTATCAAAACCTCTTGCTTTTCCTTCTTGCATGTAGTTTTGGGCCAGGGACCATATTTCCCAGGCCCTTGTGCTTTAGATATGGCTAGTGGTGTGCTGGCAAATATTTAACAACTGGCTTTCAGGAAAAATAAACAAACACCCCAATTTTAGTGCTTGCCAATTTCTGCAGAGTAAACACTCCCACCATGGCCAACATTTGTTACCAACGTGTCAAGTGGCTCACGAAATGTCTGACAATTTAACAACAGGCCCTCACCAAGCTGACACAAGCTGGCTCCATGACACCACTGCGTGGCTATATGATTAGTTCTTACCAGTAGAATATGAACCTTTCTAAATTGGTTTAAGCCCAAATGCCCTTGAGCAGATCAAGCTTTAGGATAATCAGAATCACTAGGAGGCCTTGTTAAAACACTGATTGCTGGGTCCTGGGCCGGATTCAGTAGGTCTGGGGAAGGGCTCAAAAATTTGCATTTCTAACAAGTTCCCTGGTGACCTTGATGCAGCTGGCCCAGGACCAAAGCCTCAGGCATCCATTGTACCTAATGAGTTATCTAAGCTTTTAGAATGGACTTGGCATATTCCATCCTTGGGAAAATTAAGAAAGTAGACAGTGAAATCATTTTTATAGGGCTCAATTCTTTGGAGGAACCCAAGTTGAGAAAAGATGCCAAGGGAATGACAGAGCGCCCAGATGGAAAGAACCTGGGTTCCTGAAATATCTCAAGCAGACAAACTAGCCAGAAGAACCTACACTGGACTGTCCCATGAGTAAGAAAAACACTCACACTGTGTTAAACCCCTGAAGTTTTAATTTATTTGTTAGAAAAAAACTGTATTTGTTATGTATTTGTTAGAACTAGCATTACCTAACTAATATAATAGTGCTACTCTTGAGAACCTACTGAGAGTAATAGCAGCATTTCATACAGCTGTAAATAACTATGCCTATTTTGTGAAAAATACAAATATTTTTACTGATGTTGGGTTTAGTTATAATGAACACATTAACAGAAATTGCATTTCTAGTCTGAACAGCCAGAGTAGGAGGAGCCAGCAACTAAAAACTCTTTAAAGAGCTAAGGAGTAAATGGGAATGATAGAAAAATGACCTAACAATGGGAATTTTATACACATGTTGTGTTTTTAAGGCTAAGCATGAGTTTAATACTAATCATTAAAAAAAAAATTCACTCGTTCATTTATGAAAAAAAATTTTTTTTCAGTGAAAAAATCCACTCTGTGTCCATCATTATGCCAGTTACTGGGGTTACAAAGATGAAAACAAAGCCCTCTAAGTGTTCACAGCCTTGTGGAGAAAACAGATATGTAAATAAATTACAGCAGTGTTTTTATGTAATAATAATGGTTGGAACAAGACACATTGGGGGAACAGCTTAACTCTGCCTGGAGAGGCCAGTAGGTTATCCAAAAAAGCTAACAATGAGTTGGCCTTGAAAGATGAATGGGGATTTTTCAGAAAGGTGAAATTTGGGTGACAGGTAGAGAAAGGGTATTCTAGACAGACAGAAGAAGATCATGTCCAAAGGCACAAAGACAAGACAATTCAAAGAGTTTGGCCTGATTATGTGGACAACAGAGTTTTTTTAAATAAAAAAATTTTTTAAAATTTATCCTCCCTCCTTGCTGCTTGCACTTGCTGTCTGCTTTCTGTGCCCGTTTGCTGTGCATTCTTCTGTGTCTGCTTGTCTTCTCTTCTCGTCTTCTCTTTAGGAGGCACTGGGAATCGATCCCAGGAACTTCCAACATGGGAGAGAGGCACTCAATTGCTTGAGCCACCTCAGCTCCCTGGTTTGTTGTGTCTCTCATTGTCTTCTTCCTCTGTGTCTCTTTTTTGTTGCGTCATCTTGTTGTGCCAGCTCTCTGCGCAGGCCAGCTCTCCGTGTGGGCCCACTTGCCTTCACCAGGAGACCCCGGGGAATCAAACCCGGGACCTCCCATATGGTAGATGGGAGCCCAATCGCTTGAGCCACATCCGTTTCCCAACAACAGAGTTTTTAAGAAAGGATATGGAACTGCTAAGCCAGATCCAAGGACAATTTGAGAAGGTCTGGTAATGTGAGATTATCAATTTCCCTCCTAATAACAGGGAGTGGATAGAAGTGTTTAGAACAGGGGAGTGATATGATAAGAATCGTGTTTTGGAGTGGGGACGTTTTAACAGACAGGAACAGAATCACCAGAATCACGAGTTGGGAGGCAGATGTGCTAATCTTAGTGAAAGATGGTCAGAACCTGACCAAAGGCTTTAGCCAAAGTGGAAGAAGGTACAGAGGCGTGTGTGTGTGTGTCTTTCCTTTGGTAGTTGAGAGTTTGAGCTGGGAAGTGCTGAAGAGAAACTTTCAAACAGTTTACTGCTTTGAGTCGGCCCTATAACATAGTTTTCAGTGTGTCATTCCAGTTAGACTGTGAGTCTTTCAAAGAGCAGGTATGGAGTTTTCTATTCCTTGTACAGTGTTCTTGTCTATACCCAATCCAGTGTGTCTTACATGAAAGGTGGTTGGTAAATATTTCTGAATTGAATAAAATTAATTAAAAATAACTGTTTGAATGAAGGAAAGGAAAAAGAAATAGTTGCGTTTTCCTCCCCCCAACTTGACTACAATGTGGATTACATACCACTGACAAGTTTTCTAATAGAGGACTTGAAAGATCCCATGTAATTTTCCAGGGTTGTAATCATTTTATTAGGCTTTTATAATTCCTGAACCAGACAGCAGTTGAAAAAAAGTTAAACTCCTAGATCAGGGCCACAAACTCATAGCCTTAGACAGACTAGGTGAGAACTATAGGAAGAACAAGACTAGTCTAAAGATGAAAGCTATAATTTCATTTCTGACTGATTGCTGCCAGGCAGAAACATAGCACATGTGTAAAAAAAAAAAACCTACTGATCCTCTCCCTGCATGTGTGTATGCCAGAGAAATTTTTACTCAGGTTACCAAGGGCATGTGTACAAGGGTGTAGAAGAAAACTTGTTGCTGCATTGAGGGTAATTGAAGCCAAGATGGGTGTTGGCAGTTGAATCATGTGCTCCACAAAAGGCAGGTCCCAATCTCTGATCCTGTGGGTGTGAACCCATTTGTAAGTAGGACCTTTGAAGAGTCATTAGTTAAGGTGTATCCAAACTGAATGAGGGTGGACCTTAATCCATTATGGCTGAAGTTCTCATAAGCAAAGGAAATTGGACAGAGAAAAAGCCACAAGGAGCAGCAGGCAGAAGTTGAAAGTTAACAGAGCCCAGAAGAGAAAGGAGAAGCTGCTGCCATGTACATTGCCATGTGATGGAAGAGCCAAGGAACCCCAGAGATTGCTGGCCAGATAGAGATACCAGGGGAAGAAGCAAGCCTTCTAGCCTCTGAGCAATAAATTCCTGTTGCTAAGCCAAGTCATTGTGCATGGTATTTGTTCTATCATCTAGGAAAAGAAAACAATGGGTGTCTATGCTAGGAAAATAGATAACTGAATGTAATGGATTCATGCTAAGGAATATTATGCAATAGTTAAATCAACAAATTAGGTGTATATAGAACAAAATGGATGGACCTTAAAAACATACATAAAGTTTTAAAAAGCTAAGAAAGCATAAAATTTATATCACAATGCAGTTTTTATAAATTAAAAATATACTTGTAAACAATGCTACAAGGATACAAGTAGGGAAGAAAATAGAAATGAAGATATTATTGCTATATTTTCAGGAATTTTGCGAGTTGGTTATTAAATACAACCATTAATAAAATATAAATTGTGTAAACTTATAGTGACATAAACCATGTGAAAAGCAAAATTAATAGATACTAAAATCTCAGCACTTTCTAATTATTTTACTGTATTTAACTATCATCTAAGCCCTTGAGGTTATTTATGCCTAATGTAACTGATGTTGTGTCAAATTGGGGTTTTTCTTTTTCCCCCTAGAGTGTCTGCTGTTAAACATGTTCTAGCACATCACTGAATATAACACTTTCCATTTATTAAAAAATCAGACTTGAATCCAAAGGCAAACAAAAAAGGCCCCTGATCAGTGAAGAAAATTATGCTTGGAAGCCACGGCATATAGAAGATATTTTTCAGTACTGATACAGAGCCTAAAACAATGAGAGTTAAATTTTTTAAAAGGCTAGTGATTTTGTATATTTAGTCTCTTAGTTCCCCTAAGAAGTTCCAGTTTCTTCACAAGGATCAAATATTAATAACAACTAGAAACAACCATGCCGATAACAGAAAGTCATAATAGATAATAGGGAGGAGAAAATAAACATAACAGCTGATAACTAGAAGATGTAGTAATGTTGGTCATTTGGTGAAGAGATAACAATTGAACATATATGGTAAAGTCTCATTATATATCATTTAACTTACAGAAAATCACCTATATGTGCTGAGAGAGGAGGGGTGAAGGAGGGGAGAGAAAGAGAAAGGGAGAGATGGTGATTGATTTGAGTACTCTTGGTGATCTACCCACCTTTCCACTCAATGAGCATATGGCCCCAGAGTAAGTGGATCAGGACAGAGGTTGAATTTGCTGTTCCAGCAGTTGGCTTAGGTTCCATTTTCTTCTCAAAGTGTCAGTATCTTACTGCATTGAGTTTAATTCAATATTTAAAAGTATGTCTTTATCTTACAACCTAACTTCAAAGAGGAAATTACGTCACCTGGGTCTCAACTGAAGAAACAGTGATCCACACTGAACTTCATCATATTCC
>JAQZBX010111184.1:0-10303 GCA_029593785.1 Cabassous unicinctus
AAAAAAAAAATTAGCCAGAAACATCAAAAGTATAAGGTATACTGGGTATTTTGAGGCTAACTTAAAAACAAAAACTAAAGTAAAATATAAAATATTGTTCTCCTAAATCATTAAAGTTTGCTACACTCTCTTTTAAAAATCAACTAAAAAGATCCAAATGAAAACCATCTGCAAATGAACCATTCACTTGTCAACACTTACCTGTCTGCGATGCTTGATGGTTTATCACCAATGGGCACCAACATTCCACCCCAGAGAGCTGCTGAAATGACCTATGGAAATATAAGCAACAGCCTTTCTTTCAGCCTGAACGAGCACTTTCAGATACCAAATACATGCCCTAAGCCAGTTTCCAGCCTATCCCGAGTTCTGTGTTGGGGAGTGAGGGTTACAGAAGGCCACCTGGCTTGTGCAGAATTTCATTTCAAACCGTTTTGTGGATACTTTTGAAACATGCAACACACAAACAGAAAGCAAGCCCACCCCCTGCAGGGCCTGGCCTCCATTCTGACACGCGGCAACAAGCCGAGGCCTGAGGGCGGAGGGAGACCAGAACCCTAGACAAGGGATTCTGACACAGGATGAGAGGCACAGCACCTTCGGCCGGGAGAAGGTCTAGGTTACAACACCCCGACAACTATCAAGTCCAAGCTGCAGGGACAGAACCCATCTCTAGCAGGCCAAGGCACAGTGACCTCATCTCAGCTCAGGCCCTTCCTGGCCCTGGGCTCTACTCACGAGCCCCACCCCCCCAGGTCTGAGCCCACAGGGGAGGCTCGACAGCCACCCACAGCCCATGCTGTCTTCACTGCAGCCCGCCCAGCATCTCCTGAGCATGTCCTGCCAGGTACAACTGTATGACCAACAAATTCCTATATCTTCCGAAGCTGCTCAGATACCTCTTTGCTATGAAGCTCTAGTAAGAAGCGTTACAGGTGAAAAATGGGATAGCGGGCAGAGAAGACCAAAGGGAACAACTCTTCTGATAAACTCAACCACTTATGAAAACATCTCCTCTGAGCCTGCCATCGATAGATGCTACAGAATAAGGTGAAGGGCCAGAGCTCGGGGGCTTTGGAACTACTTCCCCTCAGCAGCCTCGACACAGCTCTGGACAGGAGCCGGGGCGCACAGGCGGAGCAGGCTTGCGCTGGCAGCCTGCCCGGCCCTGGCTCTAACAGCCTCCCAGACCCGCAGGGCTTGCGTGCTCGTGGCAGGGTGGCCCTGCAGCCTGGGCGCCACCCCCAGCAGGGAGGCCGTAATCAGAACTGCTGAGCCCCTTTGCCCTGCTGCCGGCCGGGCCAATCCCACGCGCCTCCCCCCACTTAGCCCAGGGACAGCAAGCCCACAAGGAGCCTGAGCCTCCCCAGCCATCCTCGCCTGCCACCAGCCGTCTCTCCAGAGCACTCCCTCTAGTAGCTGACTCCTAGTTCTTCAACACCAACAGGACGACCTGCGAACCTGCCACCTCCTCCTGGCCCCCCTCCCTCATTCTTGCCCTCCTCACCCAATTAAAATTCCCTGCCCGTCATTAAAACTCACCAACCCGCCTTCACCTCAACCCCGGTTGCCTCACCTGGCAAAACCCCAAGGCTGGTCAGCTCTACCTCTCCATTCCCACCAGCTTGTACCTGCAGGGCTCAGGGCAGTGGGGGAGAGACAGCACGTGGACGGGACGGGGAGCCTCACTGGGAATCTGTGACGGAACTCCAATAGACTTCTGGAACTGCCCGGCACTCCCCGTCTCCACGCCCCAGTGCACTGCCCTTGATGGTTTCACAGCTGTCCTTGCTCAAGCCACGACCTCCTCCGCACCTCCCTCTCAGCTGAGGGCCCTGCTTCCCACCTCGCTGCGAGGAGAGCAGCCCTGGAGGAGCCCCTCCAGGAGCCACCACCTCATCCCACCAACTCCCTCAGCACACGGACCCCAGGCCTTCCGCCTGCCGCTGTGGGGGAACTCCCTGCTGCCCCAGAGCCAGCCAAGCCCTCCCGTCCACTTCCAGACGGCGCTCCTGCAACGGCTCCCCTCTCTCCAATCATCCTTTTCCCATCAGCTCACAGACATGCTGGAGCAGTGCTCGATCCTAAAGAAAAAGCCAAACAAAACCACCGTCATCAACTCTACAGCCCCTCCCCTCACCACTGCCCTACTCTGCTCCTCACAGGAGCTATTTTATCATTTCTGTCCTCTATCCTTTCCTCTCACTCTGTTTTTTGTGTTTTTTTTTCAAATAAAATTTTAGTTTGGAATAGTTTTAGATTTAAAGAAAAGTTGCAAGGATGCTAGAGAGAGCTCCCGGTGATGGTATACACTACCTGGCACATTTGTCAAAACCTAGAAACCAACAGCAGGACACTGCTACTAACTAAAGCTGATGCCTCCTTCAGTTTTTACCAGTTTTCCACAAATGTCCCTTTTCTGTCCCACGAGCCAACCTGGGATCCCACATGGCATTTGGTCATTTTCTTTTGAACTTCCTCTGAGACCCTTCTGTTTCCTCAAAGCTCTTTCCGTCCAGCTCACCAGTGACCACCAGCAGGGAAATCCAAAGGCCAGCTCTTGAGCTAGAGCAGCTTACCGCTGTTCACAGGCGGATCACCCCTCCTGCGGAAACCTTTCCTTCGCTGGCTCTCCTCCTTTCTCAGCTCTCCCGACCTGACTGGTGGCTCCTTCTCAGCTCCCTCTGCTATTTATGTGCATCTTCCCGACGCCCAGAGCTTGGCCCTTGGGTCGCTTCTCTTCTATTCGTGCCTGGGACATCCTGTATGCCTTGCACTTGAAGTGCCATCTCTATGCTGCTAACGCCCTTCTTGTACCTCCAGCCCGGACCTCTCCCCTCCACTCTAGACGAGTGTTTAGTGCCTACTCAACACCGCAAACGCAGCAAGTCCAGACCGAGCACTTCATTTCCCTGCTCTCAAATCCAGCGGCCCCAATCTTGGTAAAGGGCAAGCCTGCTTTCTAGGTGCTCAGGCTCCACGATCTTGGAACCACACTTGAGCTCCTCTCTCTCAAGCACAGGCGGCACCCCTTGCCCAGAGCACCTCTCTCACTGATGTTTCCAACCAGCTCCTAGCTGGCTTCCTGCTCCCAGCCTTGCCCCAACAACCTCCTCTCCACACAGCAGGTACAGAGATCTTTTACAACATGTCATGTCACGTCAACGTTGGTCCTCTGCTCAGCCGGCTCCAATAGCCTCTCATCTCCTTCCGAGTCCTCAGCACGTTCGGTGGGGCCCTCCCACCAGCCCCACCTCTGCCCTCAACGCCTGCTCTCTTCCACCTCCTTCCCACTCCACCCCCATCATAGCAGACTCCCTGCTAGATCGGGAACATGCCGGCCACTCCTGCCCAGGGCCCTGTGCACCACGCCCGCCCCAGAGAGCCCACTGCTCGCTCCTTCACTTTGTTAGGGAACAGGTCCCTTCCCCAATTATCCTGAATACAACAGCATCCTCTTTCGTTCACTTTCTGTCCTGCTCCCTGCTTTTACGGCTTCAGCACAGGCATGGCTCCTACGAGCCTTCTCTAACCCTTCAGACCAGGTTAGGGGCTCCCCGCCTTGCCTGCAGCTCCTGGGCTTATCTCGGAGATGGCACTCATCAGCCCCTCCATCCGTCCATCACCCATCCTTCCGTCCATCCCCCGCCCATCCTCTGTCCATCCATCATCCAGTCTTCCATCCATTCTCCATCCATCCATCGTCCATCCTTCCGTCCATCCCCCGCCCATCATCCCTCTGTCCATTGATCCTTCTGTCCATCGTCCACCCTTCCATCCATCATTCATCCATCCAACAAATATACACTGGCTGCCAAGCACTGTCGAGGCACTAAAAGCACATCATTGAATAAAACAGAATTCCTGCTCTCCAGGAAATTAAGTTCTGGTGAAGGGAGACCTATAAGTAATACAATAATATATAACTTAGTGGGTGGTGATAAGTGTTACGAAGTGACATTACAAGTGACAGGAGACAGGAAGGTGTCCTTGACAGCCTGAGATCTACGAGGAGGTGCTCTTTTATAGGCCCAGGATGACTGACAGAGCCGATTTTAAGCGAGAATGATGATCACTCCTTTGAGTCTGGCTAAACTGACAAGGGCAAGGACTCCAGCTCAAAGCTTCACGCTCTGGGCTCCAGCCTGACTGCTCTCGATACTCAGGGACGTGGCTCTTCTATTAAGATTCCAAAAACAAGGGACAAAATGCAGGCGACTCCAGTTTAGTGAGATACTCACTGAATCCAACATGAGCTGCTTATTCAACTGAAGCTCAAAATCTTCCTTTATGAAAGTCACATCTCCTCCAGTGTAGCCTGCCAGTTCCTGCGGAAGAAAGTCCTCAGGTCAAAACGGAGCCAAGAGACTTATAACACGGGCACTAAACAATGCGGTTGCAATTACTATTTAATTCTGTCATTTTGTAGTTTTTAAAAGGCAACAGACCATTTTTGTCTCCTGGACGATACATTCTAACTGCTAAAGACAGGAACAGGGGAAGGACAAAGAGATACAGAAGCATCAATAATGCCGAGTAGGTGCAGAGCATGTTACTCTGTACTGTGAGAGAAAAACACTGGCAACGTGAACATCTTATTATCGTTTGCAAAGGGTATGGATTGTATGGCCAAATCACTGTTTGGGGAAAAAAAAAACAGCCGACGATTTACAACTAGGAACGCTTCATATAAAAATCTAGGCTTCTAGCTCCTCCCCAGAAAATGAAGATTAGGCAATCCCGCATGACAGCAACTGGCTGGGGCAAGGGCAGCTGCCCAGGCTGGAGGCCGCGGCGGCCTCCCAGGCCACCCACCCCCGTGCCCCCGATGTTGCTATGGGGCAGTTTCCACACACACTGCGCTTGCCTTAACAGAGAATTATTTCTCTGTACCCCTGCCGCGAACAAAAGAGGGGAGATGAAAGAGACTAAGACCCCTCCTGGCGTACACTTCTTGACGCTGGTGGAGCCCAGTCCTCCCCACGTACTGGGCAAGCTGCGCCGGGTCTCACCGCTGCCCTCCTCTCACAGATGGGCCCGCCTGGCCCCTGCAGGCGTCAGAAGTGCTGGTCCAAGGGTAACCAAGAAGATCACGCAATTCTCTTCCTGACCTATGAAGGGACCCCATCGGAAGTGGCACCTACCACCCGCTCTGATGGCAGAGGGCTGAGCTGCAGGGAGCAGGGAGCAGGGCCAGGGCCAGGCACCTGCCAGTGGAGCCCGCAACTCCTGGAAACACCTCCAGCAGGGCTGCAGCAACGGAAGGGAAACGCTCACTACCACAGACGCCAATGCCTGTGGCTCCCTATCCCCCGGGGTCACCCACCCCTGCACAAACTTTACTCACTGTCAAAAGCTCGGCCACCCCTCCCCAGCAATGAATATAGGTGAATGAACACTACCTGGTTAATTTTCAGCAAAGCACCGCGTCTTGGTAAAATGGAAGAATTTCGAGAATCGATGACCATGGCATGCTGAAAGAAATTTGTATTTGGTGTTATTTTAACTTCAACCGGTTCTCTAACCGTATGTGAGGCATCGTTCTAAGCACTTAACAGAGAGTAAAAAATTTAATCTTTAGAAGAACTCCATGACAAAGTTAGCATTATTCTCCCTACTTTACGTCTGAGCTTCTACTGAATCAACAACTCATGTAGGCAGGTTGGGGACGGTGCCCCCGTCATGGGTTCATTCTTTCAAGGAGCTCGACATCCTGACTTAAATCTCCTTAACCAACTCCCCGCCCCTTTTTTTTTTTTTTTTTTTAAGTAGGTACCAGGGATTGAACCCAGGACCTCGTACATGGGAAGCAGGCGCTCGACCATGTGAGTTAAACCCGCTCTCCTCTAATTATTTTTGAAAGCTTTTTATTCCATGGTCAGCTCTTCAATGCACCTTTCCCCATTCCCACAGATGTTATTTAGAAAAGATAACAGGAGGGAGTGCAAACACCGAGGGCCCAGCAGCTGCTGTTTTCATCTCTCCTTACCGAGAGAGAGGATTTAAGTGAATGTCCACTTTCTTTTCGAACAGCAAAAGATGCGGTCCTCGCCAGGCAGCCCAGCTCTCGCCACACACCTTCCCACTTGACGGCGTGGCTGGTCCTCCACACGGGGAACTAGGCACAGGGGAGAACAGGGGCTGCTTTTAACACCTCTCTGGTCTGTATATGCTTTGGGAAGTTGTCCCAAATAATTTTTTGGAGTGAAGCGTCATTAAGTAATTAACTAATTAAATACCTATATTAATTTTTTAGAAAGGGAGAGGAAGGGAGGGACAAAAGGAAAGAAAGAGATGGAGGGAAGAAGGCAAAAGGGAGGAAGGCAATTCACATCAAATGAAGCACTGCTCCAGGGGAACGGGGCTGTGTGCTGGGTGAGGGGACAGGTCCCCTCTGAAAGCTGTGGGCACCTGACAAGCAGCAGGTGCCTCAGGTGACGCCTTAGGTGACACCCAAGGTGACTTGACACACACCCCACCTGGCACCCCAGCCCTTTTCTGAAGCCAGGCCCAGTGACCCACATGGCCCACGTCAGTCCCGAGAGAGGAGGTAGAAGGACCAGTGACACGAGGCAGAGCATCCTCCCCACAGAGACCAGAGCTAGTGGGCTCTGGGGTCCAGAATCGGGGCAGGACTCGTGGCCTGACACTCTCTCCAGGAAGCCACAACAGCCCGTCTCAGATTCCCATCTCGGAGCAATGCCCACTTTCCCTCTGAACAGTTGACAGTGACATCTGGCAGCTTCAGGAAGCAAGAAGGTGATAGAATTCTTACAAGAAGCCAGGTTGCCCCCTCCTCAGACTGAGCGTGATGCTGTACATTCCTGTAGCCCACAGGCCTGCAGAACCCAGGGCCACTGCGGGTGGGGCGCTGTCATGAGCCAGAACACCCACCAGCTTCAGTAAGCAGAGTCAGGGGCACCCACCTTGACAAAGTTATTGATTAAGCACCAAGGGCACCAGGCCAGGTGCTGGGGAAGCAGGAGACGGCTCAGGCTGCAAGCCTGGCTCATCTGCTACTTAGGCTACTTCCCTGCTACTTTCCCAAATGCCTGCGGAAGGATGGAGCTGACCTAAATCATTTCTTCATTCCTTATAAGGAAGCTTTTAACAAGAAAAACACTATTAACCACAAAAGAAACATCTTATGTCTCTGGATTCCGTCAGGACTAGGCAGGGACCAGGCAGCAGCAATCTCATTTTGTGTGTGTAAAACGACATTTCTCTTTTGTCACCAAACCCCTGCCCCCTCCAAGGCCCACCTCTTCAGGGGCCCTCTTCTCAGCTCCCTACTCTCCGAATTCGCCTCCCCGGGCTCCCACCAGCCTTTTGGGCACTCCTTGTTCCACTCCAGCCCGTGCCTCCTCCCACTGGGTACCTGCATGTCCTGTCCCCTAGGCTAGACTGCCTGCATGTCCTCCCCTCCCCTCTTCCCTAGCACAGCTCCGGCAAAGAGTAGGGGCCAAGGATGACCCGAACAAATGACTGACTCAACGGGTTTTACCAGAGCAGCTGCTGGCAGCACTGAAGTCTTTGCCACTCACTCATCTCCTCCATCACCCATGTGTCCAGCCAGTCACCCATTCACTCCTCCATTAGTAAGTCCCAACTCTGGGTGGGCAGCGAGGATACACAACTGAGTACAAGCAGGTTCTTGCCTCCAGTTCAGCCTGGGGGAGAAACACCTCTCCCAGCTTCTAGCAGTGCAGCTACACGTCCTCCCCCCTCCACAACGTCCTCCCCCCTCCACAACGTCCTTCCCCCTCCACAACACACCCACCTAGCCACCACTCTAACACCTTGATGCTTTTCACCTCTGCTACTCTGGGTGGATAAACAATGTGTTTCTACTCTCCTGGAATCTCTGCTCTTTTAAAAAGGCCTCAGGAAAAAGGAGGGGCACAGGGGAGAAAGATGGGAGAGCACTCCCAGGAGCCTAACCCTGCTGGCTGCTCACTTCCAGACAGAGGAAGGCTGCCTCTTGGAGAAAAAAGAACTGGAAGGACCACTGCTCAGAGTCCTCAGATCTGTATCCTGAACCTGGCGTCCAACCTGGTCTATCTGTACTTCAGGCACGTCAGGCTGCTCAGCTTCCACAAACCTGGGCTGCAAGGTCAGAAGCATCAGTGGCCAACAGGTGCCACGTGCCTGCCAGGTGCCACGCACTAGACAGGAGCTCACCCCTCTCTTAAGGACTGACTTGGAGAAGCTGTACAAAGGCACACACCGTCAGCAGCACAGCGGGGTGCAGGTGCACGCAGCCTGGCTCCAGAGGCTCTGTCTCACCACAGCTGCAGTCCTCAGACTTTTAAGACACAGAAGAGCCCCCAGAAAGACGCACCAAAGGTTCCCAGTCCCCGTTCCCAGAGATCGCAGCCAAGCTGCAGCCCGTGAATCTGCCTTTCTAATAAGCTCCCAGCTGCTGCGACTGCTGGTCTCAACCCTACACCCGCGGAGCCCTCCTCCATGGCCACGTCTCAAGGCCCTTGGGGAGCCCTCCCATGGCATCATGTCTCAAGGTCCTTCCTTGTGAACTTTTCTCATGAACTAAAGCCAAGAATAGGAGGGGGGAGTAAGGGGAAGTAGAAAGGAAAGAGAGTAAGGAACGGGGTTCGCCGTTAAACCGCAACAGTCATATGCTACCAATTCCATTTGTGGCATTTAGTGATCTGAAGTGACTCTGCTGGCTGTAAGAAACTGGGGATCTTAACACACAGGAGGAAGGACAAACAGACAGAGCGGCACAGGAAGCCAGGAGAGGGGTGGCAGGAGCAGGCTGGAGGAGGCCCGCTGTGCACACCAGCTGCTCTCTGGCTCTCGGGCAGGGGCACCCACAGGTCTGCTAGTGGAGAAGCGCCCGGCAGGAGGCAGCTGACCTGCAGGCAAAGAGCAGAGGGTGACGTCAGCAACACTGCCTGCCACTCCACGCTCAGGCCACTGACAGTTCATGTGCTCCCTGCCCAGCCTCCCTTTGGAGCTGTCTTTGGGAATCAATTAAAAAGGAACTTTCTTTTTGTCCAACTCCAAAGAAAATGATTGAAATGCTACTTACACTGTACTCAGCTGATACTCCTCTGTCTGTCTCCCGAAGTGAGCTCCAAGGGAACTGTCCAGTAACTTTATATAAGTTTACAGAGAAACTAGGAGACAATGGAACAGAGCTTTAAAAGCAGGAACAGTGACTATAACTTGTAAACATTTAAACCAACAGATTTAAAACACCCTTCTGGGCTTCATCTTCATGAGGAAATATTTAGCACGTTGTAATATGGTAGAAGTGGCAGCTGATGCTGCATAGTTTCTTTTCACAAACAAGCCACCTATTTTAACTTTTAAACCAGGCCACTGTATTCAATGTTTGGTTTCCTACTTTCTTTCGAAGTTTCCGGGCTGTGGTTTGAAGAAGGACAAGCCATACGAAGTTTCTTTTGTTCCATAGGAAAACTGAAAAGTCACCTTTTCTGCACGTCCTAGAAGGTTAGGAAGTTTGAGGCCAAGTACCTAAGAGGAAAAGAAAAATAATAATGGTCTAAATGGAAGGAATAACTTTTGATAAAGACTATGCTAGCTAAGGAATTCTCATAAACAGGAAAATGTAGCCACAGCCCTGGCCTTCCACTTGCAATTGCTTTTCTTCCTGGGGACGTGCCCTGGCAGAGTGGCGCACTCATGCAAACCTGACTTGTACGAGGGGCGGCTTGTCTCACTGACCATGGAGGTCGGGGTGGAAACAAGTCCTCCAGATCTGGAGTTTAGGGGAAGCTGAACAATACGAACATTCCCCAAATCATTCCTAAGTCACTACTGATACTAATATTGTTAGCATACCATCCAAAACATGTCAATTTTAGGCAGATCAAAAAGAAACCAAAAATAACAACAGATTATCTTACAAATCAAGGGAGAAAGTCATCAGCTTTTAGAGTGCAGGCATATTTTTAAAACTCATAATTCAAAGGCCCAACATTAAGAAGGAAAAGTCTACACCCTACCATACTGCCTTCGTTGTTCCCAACCATGGTGTTATAACTGCCCGTTAACCTCCTTAATTCAGTTACTTCAAACGTAACATCCAAGCCATTTGGAAGTGCATCATCACCTGAATAGAGAGAAAATATTAAACGATAAGACAGCCAGAATACGTCATTTTATTTTAGGTCCCGTTGCTAAAAGAGACAAAAGGCAATCTGAAGGTTCATTTTTACTTCACAACCTCCTTCAGAAAATATGCCATTTATTTTAAAGTTGAAGGACACTTCCACACAAAACACCCCTCGACACCAAAAAAAAAAAAAAAAAAAAA
>JAQZBX010111185.1:0-10304 GCA_029593785.1 Cabassous unicinctus
GGCCCTCGGCACTGGTGCTGTCTGGGGTGTCATTTAAGACTGCCAGTAATCACCGCCTCCTGGTTTATCGTTCCCTCACGGCTACTCTCATTCTGTCCCAGATCACCATGTCTGCCTGTCTGTCTCTATCACACACACACATACAAGGGAAAGGACTAGGAAAGAGACACACATAGGTTTCTCGCCCCTGCAGTTCCTACCCCACCCTACTTCTCTCCCTAAAGCTGATTCCACGGATCACGTGGGAGGCAGGAAGCAGGAGGTAGGATGCAGAGAGCCAAGGGTACAGAGAACTCTTCTGAGCCGCCACATAACAGCAAGGTCAGAAAAAGAGAACACTAGAGGGCAGATATGAGGATGGGGACAGGGGAGACAAAATTAGAAACCATCGAATGCTACAGCTCCCCTCCCAAAGAAAACCATCAGGTCCAGACCCGTGGAATCCCTTCTGCATTTGATGTGCTGAACAGGAGAGGAGGCTTGAGACCCTTCCCTCTAGTAATCAAATGAGATTATGCCTTTGAAAGTGAAGCGCTCTCCAAATGTAAGGAATTGTCTCAATACTTCAGAGCCAAGTTGCAGGAGGTAGAGCAAGAGATGGGAGACCTGCCCCCACCCGCACACAGCGGTGGCTTTGTGATTATAAGATTATAATGACCACACATCCAGGGGACACTTCTGATTTCAAATATCCAGCACTTCTTTCAGATGCTTGTCATGATTTGGGGATATGACAAGGTGGTTTATTTTCGGAGCCACTGGAGGTGGGGCCATGTGAGAAGGCTAGAGTTCAGCCCATTCTCCAGGGACAGACTGAGGGCCCCCCACCTGATGTCCCTCTCCTCTCCACCCCCAGTCCTAGATAATAGAGGTGTGGGGTCAGACCTGGCCTGGCACAGGGCCCCATCCCGGGAGCAAAGAGCAAGTCCAGGATGGCCTTCCACGTGATTGCCCGGGCAGGCAAGCGGTACTGAGCGATAAGGGTCACACTTCAGACTCTGCAGCCAGCGAGCAGCGAGAGCACAGTCGGGGTCCCTGGGCCCCCTTAGCCCTCCCGCCAGGAGTCTGGTCCCTAGCCTGGCTACAGGAGGAAAACGAGGCAGGAGGAGAGGGACAGCTGTCCACTCACTGCCCTCAGAAAGAGTGTGGGCACCTGCCCCAAATCACACGGGCGTGTCGCTGCCACCGCTGCCACCGCCACCTCCTGCCATCCCTCATTACCCTGGCGCCTCACGGATCTGGCGCGAGCGGAGAGCAGAAGCGGGCGCGGGGTTCCAGCCCTTCCGCCAGGGCGGGTGGGTGGTTAGCTCAGGTGCGAAGGACGAAGGGGAAGGGGCGCTGCGAAGTGAGCTCTCCTTGCCAGGGAGGGTGGTGGCTGCACCCGGGGCAAGTGCCCACCTGCACCCAGGGCCCCACGGGCGCCCCAGGCCCCGCGCGGCCAGGTCGGTGCGGTTGCGGAGGAGGCGGTGTCAGCCCGCGCCCCGCCCCACTCCCTCCACCTTCCCTGCCCGGCCCGGCCCAGCGTCGCCCGGGTCCCGCGAGTCTCTCGGTCCCAATCCCAAGCCGGGCAGTGGGGTTGACATCGCAGGGGGAGCCGTCGGCGACCGGGAGCGCCGCGGGCGGGGGCTGGCAGCGCGGGGCCGCGGGCGCCGGGACACCTGCGGGCACAGGTGAGCGGCGGGGGGAGGGGGCCTGGGAACCCGCTGCGCGGGACAGAGCCCTGGCCTGACGGAGGGAAGAGGAGAAGCGGCTCAAGCGGAAAACGGACCATGGGTAGGGAAGTGGGGCGGGGAGAGACTGTGCATGTATTTCTTCCCTGCTCCTAATTCAGAGGAAAAGTAAGAGGAAGGCTGAGGAGAGATTTCAGGCCCACCTGGTGGGGGGACCAGCACCTGCACGGTCCCCACCCCACCCTTAGGAAGCCTCTCCTCTCCCGGCCCTGCCCTCGCAGAGAATGGATCCTCTACCCAGGTTAGGGGGAAGGGATGGAGCCCCATACTGGCTCCCAGCTCCACTGAGGCATCCCTAGAGACTGGGGAAAACCAAATGTATTCCAAGACCAGAGACACCTTGCTCGCACTTGGCCAGAGACGGGGGAACTGTTCTTACCCCTTCTTCTTGTCTGTGGCCAGGGGGGTCCAGAAAGTTTTCTATCAAGGGCCAGATGAGATTTTGTGGGTCTGATATATGGTCTCTGTCACAACTAGCAGGAAAGCAGCCATAGACAGTGTGTAAATGAATGTGCGGCTGTATTCCAATAAAACTTTATTTATGGACACTGAACTTTGAATTTCACTGTATTATTTTTTATTTTTTAGGAGGTACCAGGGATTCAACCCAGGACCTCATACACGGGAAGCAGGCCCTCAACCACTTGAGCTTCATCAGCTCCCCTTCACATTATTTTTCACCTGTCACAAAATATTATCTTTTTTTGGATTCTTTTCAATCATTAAAAAATGTGAAAACCATTCTTAGCTTGGGGCTGTACAAAAAGAAGCCTAAGAGTCCCAGCCGGGGCGTCAACCCCCTGCAGCATTTCCCCAGGCTGCATCTGTGTGTGTAGGGGTGGGGGTGGGGGGAGCTGGGTAGACAGAGATCCAGGTGCATCCAGGAAGCCAGGCCTGCCTGTGACTCTTGCTCCCAGCTACTGGTAGGATTTCAGCATCCTCTGAGGCCATTGTAGGAGCTTGTCACCTAAGTCCCCTCATGCACACATGAGGGAGGAGATGCATCTCCAAGGGGCTTTCTACCCAGCATGTGCCTGGGCAAACCCCACCCCTGCCAAGTCATAGATGCGACAGTAATGCCCCCATACACAAGTGACCAAGCCCTTGGCCTTCTCCCCTCCCAACTCGGTCCCACCCCCCACCCCCCATGCCTTGGTCTCCAGCCTGGTGCCACCCACTGGTTATCTAGGCTGGCCCTTCCATGCCTTCCTTTTTTCTCTTGCAGCTTTGGGGGACCCTCTTCTCCTGGACATCGGAGCTATGACCCTTTGGAGGTGACCGAGGAGAGAAGGGATGCAGGCCTTTGGTCATCCAGATGAGGGCCGCCTCCAAGGACTCGTGGCCTCCCGCATTGAGACCTATGGGGGCCGGCACAGGAACTCTGGCCAGGGCGCTGCTGGCAGCCTGTATCCGCGGGGAGGCCACGTGCTGGTGAGCTGGCTGCTCTCCAGGCTGTGCCCAGAAGATGACCTGGGTGGGGCAGGAGGGGGCACTCCTGAGGTTGGGTCTCTGTCCCCTGGCAGGTCCATGGGCTGCTCTCTTCCTGCCCCTCCCTCACCGCCACTCTTCTGTCCTGGGTTGCGGGGGAAAGGAGGACAGTGCGCGGGCCAGGCTCCCTGGCCTCCATACCCCAGTCCCGGTCAGCAGGGCAGGTGAGGCAGAGGGCCCGGGGAAGCCGGCCGCAGAGGAGGCCCTGTTAGACAGGTCTGAGGCGCAGAGCTGCAGGGTAAGGTCGCCGAACCGCAGGTTGGCACCTCCCAGGCTCCCTCCACCTCTACCTGGGAGGAGCCTATGGGCTCCCTGAGAACTGCCTCCCTCTGAGTCAGGGCTGGAAGAAGAGCAAAGGTTCAGGGTGTCCCCGGTATAGATGTGGGCGGGGGGGTGAGGGGGACGTGAGGGGCCTGCCCTGCCTCCATCCCACTCCACCCTCCTGGCCCACCTCCAACCCTGATGGAGGAAAAGGGTGTGGAAGGCAGAGCTCTACCTTCCCCTTAGCCTCGGGGCTCCTTGAGAAGGGTTCTACTTCCAACCAGTGTACCCCCTGCCTCACTGGAGAAGCAGTTGCCCTGGGAGAATCCCCCAGGGCTGAGGGCGGGAAGGGAGACTAGGAAGTATATGGGGAAATTCAGGCCACAGGCAAATGTAGGAATGTGACCAGGCCAGCCCGGGAGGGGCCATGGCCCTGGCCGCTCCCAGCTGGGTGGGATGCAGGCTGCCCGCCCCTGGGGAGGAGGCCGCATGTGGCCACAGTCAAGGGAAGTAGCCAGGGTCCCAGAAGGCTGCGGGCGCTGGGTGTTGTGGTGTCCGCCCGGGATCTGGAGAGCCCACGTGCAAGTGCGTGGGCCCTGTGGGCACAGACCCAGAGCGCAGGCATGTGCATGTGTGTGCCTGCGTGTGTGTGTGTGTGCGTGCGTGTATGAGCTCCCGGCTCTGAGAGGCCTCTGCTTCTGCCTCCGGGAGCCAGGCTGACATGCCCCTGCCCAGCTCAGCTTGGCCGTCCTGGCACAGCCACCCACACCAACCT
The DNA here is from genome assembly GCA_029593785.1 of Cabassous unicinctus. Lineage (NCBI taxonomy): Eukaryota > Metazoa > Chordata > Mammalia > Cingulata > Chlamyphoridae > Cabassous > Cabassous unicinctus. The sequence goes on from JAQZBX010111185.1 coordinate 4,255, forward strand.
GGTTTGCAGGGAGCGGGGAGCCAGCCCGCCCTGGGCGGGGGCTGATTCTGCAGCCTGGCCTCCCACTCTCTCCTGGGACCCCCAGAACCTCCCCTGCTCCTCCCCCAGGATCCCAGTCGTCGACGCCTCCAGGCCTATGTCCCCTTTGCCAAGAGCTCGGGCCAGGCCCGAGGCCTGCCTGCCTGGAGGTTGCGAGAACCAGAGCCCGAGAAGAGACCCGGGGGCCATTTGGGGGCTGGCCCACCCTACTCCCCCAAATTCAAGGTAAGGGGTCCTTCTTCTCCCATCCCCATGCTCACCGCCCGAACTGGGAGGGTCTCCACAGCGAGCCCCAGCGGTGAGAGCACAGGGTGAGGAGGCGGTCTCACCGGGCAGCTCCTCCAAGAAGTGGGCAAGGCTCAGTGCAAGACCCCTTGGGTGCCTCTCCAGCCACGTCGGACTCAGGATGTTTTGACAGATTTAAAGGATAAGCTTTTAAAACCAGCTTCAAGCTCTTGACAATTACCAAGTGATGTGAGAAGCAGACATGCTCACTCCATCCCCTCACCTTCCTTCATCTCTCATCCCAACTGGGGGCCCCACTCCTCTCCTCCTAGCACACTGGGGATGGAGGCAGCATCAGGGCTACCTGTTGCCCACTTTACTTGGTACCGCAAATAAGTTTTTTGTAAAATGTCAGCCGCACTGCCACAGGGAAATGTCCATATCAAATGTTGCCTGAAGGGCCCTGTGAGGGTCTGGTCCTGCCCGCTCCCCCTGCCCAGGGTTCTGTCTCGGGAGGCTCCAGGGAGGAAGGCTTCTAGCTGGGGAGCCTGGGTCAGGGCCCCCTGTCCAGGCTGCTCTGAGGGACCTTGCTGCAGGCCGGGGTACCTACCCGCCCCGGTTCCAACAACACCCTCTCCCCTTTGCTGTGCAATTCCATGCAGGGTCCATCCCTGTCCCCAGGCCACCCTGTCCCCACTCGGTGTTGCATGCCACCAACCCATTCCCAGATAGACTCCAGGCAGGCTGGGTACCAAGGGTGTGGCCAGGACCGACCCCCTTCTCGGCTCCCCAGGAAGTCTCCAAGGCCCACCAGCTGGAGGTGCGGCTTCACACATTCAGCATGTTTGGGATGCCCCGCCTGCCCCCAGAGGACCGGCAGCACTGGGAGATAGGGGAGGGCGGTGATAGCGGCCTGGCCATCGAGAAGTCCTGGAGGGAGCTGGTGCCCGGGCACAAGGTGGGTCTGCCACCCGGTGTGTGTCCCTCTGGTCTTACAGACACAAGTGCACACCCTGGGAGGAGGGAAAGGAAGAGGGAAGTGGGGTCATGTGGGAAAGCATTTGGACACAGTGAGACAGACCTACGGGCTCTGCCACTTACTAGTGAGACCTTGGCAAAGAACCTCTCTGGGCCTCAGTCACTTCATCTGTAAAATGGGATGATACCACCTCCATCCTGGATCACTGGTCTGAGGATTAAAAGACCATGCTCAGTATTTGGAGTGTCTAGCCCAGTGCTCAGGTCCTATTAAGCAGAGCCAGTAGCCTTTAAGAAATGGTAGTTGCCAGTGCTTTCGGCATCGGTCCCTGACCCATCCACCACTATCCCCACCCCAGGAAATGAGCCGGGAGTGTTGCCACCAACAGGAGGCACTGTGGGAGCTTCTCACCACTGAGCTGAACTACGTGAGGAAGCTCAAGATCATGACCGACGTGAGCCTCCCCGGGCCCCTCTTCGGCCACTTACCCATCTCCTTCCATTGTTCCCTGTTGCCGCAGACCAGGAGGGACAGTCGCTGGGGGTGGGGGGCAGGATATCAAGAGAGCCCTCTAATCTCAGAGCTGCCCAGAGCCTGGGGAGAGGAGCTGGCAGTCCTGCAGGGGCGTGGGTGAAGGGCTAGGCAGGGGGCTGAGAGGAGCGAGGTCAGGCGCTGAGCCCCTCTCCTCTCTCCCTGCATCTAGCTTCTGGCCGCCGGTTTGCTGAACTTGCAGCGAGTGGGACTGCTAACAGAAGTGAGTGGGAGCTCGGGGGGAGAAGGGGAGCTTGGCGCATCCCAAGCTCTGAGCCCCGGGAGTGAGGGTCACAGAAGGCCCCCCAGCTGCCCAGTCTGAATCCCCACCACCCCATTTTCTGGGACACCCCTGTCCTCCATACCCCGCTTCTTCCTCAAGACCCCAAGCCAGACCCCGGTCCCCCAGCCTCCACCCTTTCCAGTACTCTGCTCAGTGAGGCCAAAGTGCCCCAGAAGGGAAAGCTGGAGCTCCTTGTACCTCAGGCCTCTGCTTCAGGCCCTTCACCTCCTCTCCCTCTTCCTTCCTCTCACTGATCGAAGCTTAGGCATCCTGCCTACCCACAGCCAGAGCTGCCTGACGGTGATCTTGCCAAAGGCATGGTGCTAAGTTCTCCCTCCTCCAGGTGTCAGTGGAGACCCTATTTGGAAATGTCCCCAGCCTGATTCGAGCCCACCGGAGCTTTTGGGAGGAGGTGCTGCGCCCCACCCTGGAGGAGGCCCGAGCCTTGGGCCAGCCTCTGGACCCTGTTGGCCTGCAAAACGGCTTCCTGACGGTGAGGCATGGCGACGGGCCGACGTGGACGGGGCAGGCCTGGGAGACCCCAGAGGGCCCCAGTCTGCAGGGCATGCCCGTGCAACCCGAATCTCTCCACAGTCAGAGGGGCCCGAAGGGCACTGCCCCTACCCCAATCTACACCCCTGCCCTTCCCCCCACCAGTGTGACCTCTGTCTCAAAGATTCTTTGGCCTTCTGGAGAGCCTTATTAAATGAGACCCTGTCTCATTTAAGCCCTTATCAACTATCAAAGCTTGATTCTTGGACAGAGATTCATTGACAGATGGCTGAGAGCAAGAATGGGGCCTAAGTGAGGTGCTCCGTAGAAATGGCTGGGGGAGTCATAAGCCACGCCAGAGGGCCGAAGATCAAAGTCTGCTCTGCAATTTTACCAAGCGAGGAACATGTGAATCCAGCAGAGCTGGGATGCAGTGGGGTGGGAGTGGGGCTGTCCTAGAATCCTTAGGCTCTCCCTTCCACAGGAGCAGGACTTCTGGGCAACCTTTGGGTCATGGCTCCTCCCCACACCCCCCGGAGGTGAAATGGTATCTGCAAGGGCCTGAAAATGTTCCAGCTGAATTATTGATGGTAGGAGAGCAGGCAGTAAGTCCAGACAGCAGGGCACAGAGGAGGCTCAGAGGGAAGGCGTCAGAGAGCAGCAATGGGTGGCCCTCCCAGGACCTCAGTCTCTTCCTTGGAGTCCAGTGCAAGGGGCATGGCCATGAGAGCAATCTGGGGAGGTAGGGCTGGGCAGGTGCTGGACTAAGTGTCTGCATGAGGCCATCTCCCACCGCACCTGTCGTTCTGCAGCTGGAACCTGTATTTCATGACCTTCTTCCCTCTGCCTGCTCCCCTCCGCCCATATCTGTCCCTCCAGTTTGGCCAGCGGTTCCAGCCCTATGTCCAGTACTGCCTGCGAGTGAAGCAGACCATGGCTTATGCCCGAGAGCAGCAAGACAATAATCCTCTCTTCCAGACCTTCGTGCAGGTGGGAGACGGGGTACCTAGGGAGGGGGGCGGGGGTCCATCCCGCTGGTCACTACAGTGGGGCAGGAAGGAACTGGTGGGCTCCTGACACCCCCCACCTCCCTGGCAGTGGTGTGAGAAGCACAAGCGTGCAGGCAGGCAGATGCTGGGCGACCTGCTCATCAAGCCCCACCAGCGCATCACCAAGTACTCACTGCTACTCCAGGCTGTGCTCAAGAGGAGCCCTGAGGCTCGAGCCCGAGGGGCCCTGACTGCCATGGTAGGTGCCCTGGCCCGTGTCCTCGGGACTTGGGGGTTGCTGGGTAGGGCTGATCCCCAGGGGTTCCTGAAGGTGGTCTCTCTCCTCACATGCATGCGACGATGTGGCTCCCACTGGGTCAGCCCACCTCTAAACGCAATTATGGCCATTGCTTGGGCAGAATGTGCAGGGCACAGAGCTGAGCCATGCCTCCTCCCACGCGCCCCCCCACCTCCTAGATCGAGGCTGTGGACTCATTCCTGCGACACATCAACAGGCAGGTGCGCCAGGGTGAAGAGCACGAGAGCCTGCTGGCTGCAGCCCAACGCATTGGGCCCTACGAGGTGCTGGAACCACCCAGCGAGGAGGTGGAGAAGGTGAGAGAGGGCAGGGGGAGGGGGATAGGTGGCGCAGAGGCCGGGGGCGAGGGGTCCAGGTCAGCACTCCCTGTACTTGGCTGCCATCCAGGAGGCCCGGGGTTCCCTCCTGGTGGTGAGGATTCAAGGGGCAGAGCTCAAAAGAATCACAGGGAGATGCTAGGGCGCATCCTCTCCCTCCAAGGGGAGAAGGATGGAAAGAGAAGGTGCTGGTGGAGGAACCAGGGACCCTTTTGTTCCTGACCCTCTCCCCTTTGTCCCTCAGAACCTGCGTCCCTTCTCCACCCTGGACTTGACTTCCCCCATGCCGGGAGTTGCTCCTGAGCACATCAGGCAGCTGCTGCTGGAGGGGCCCGTGCGAGTGAAGGAGGGGCGAGAAGGGAAGGTGAGGGGCTCCAAGGGGAAATGAGAAGATGGGAGGTGAAACGGGGAGGAAGAAGGGAGAGGTGGTGGGAGGCAGGCTAAGCAGAGGCAGGGAAGCTGGAAAGGCAGAGGGATGTGTGTTTGCACGTGTGCATGTAAGAGCAAATGGGTTCCAGTGGGGGATTTGTAGGACCCTGAACCTGTGACATGAAAGGTCAGGCCACACTGACACCTCTTCCAGCTCTAGCAGTCGGTGGCTCTGCACTGGTCCCTGTGCAGGCAGGCACACACGCATGCACACATGCATGGGAGCCCCCTCCCCTGTTCCTGCTGACTGCTCTGTCAATCTCCTGCCCCCAACTTCAGCTGGATGTGTACCTGTTTCTCTTCTCCGACGTGCTGCTGGTGACCAAGCCCCAACGCAAGACAGACAGAGCTAAGGTCATTCGACCCCCGCTGATGCTGGACAAGCTCGTGTGTCAACCACTCCGAGACCCGAGTATGTCTCTCCTGCCAGGACTGGACCGAGGGGCCTTGTCCTTCTCTCTTCTTCTCAGCAAGAGGGGGGAGGGTCAAGATGAGCTCGCATAAGGCTAGGCCTTCAAGCAGATCTTCTCCTCCACCCAGACAGCTTCCTGCTGCTCCACCTCACGGAATTCCAGTGTGTCTCCAGCGCTCTCATCATGCACTGCCCCAGCTCCTCGGACCGTGCCCGGTGGCTAGAGAAGACCCAGCAGGCCCAGGTAGGAGAGAGCAGGCCATGGGGAGGGACAAACAGGATCCTGGGGCTCAAAAGTGGAGCACAAATGGGAAAGAGGAGGAAAGAGAGGCATGGGTGGATGCAGGTTCAGAATGGATGGTCAGCCCCTTAGGAGGTACCGCAAGAAGGATGCAGTTGTGGCCATCCATGGGAGGATGGTGGAAGAAAGCCTTTGGCCAATGCTGGGAGAACCCAAGAGAGATCAGGCAGTCCCTAGAGGTTTCCACACCTTGAAGCAATTCACTTCCCTTCCGCAGACATTTATGGGGTGCTTGCTGTGTGCATGCACTGTGCTAGGTGCTAGGAAATCAGAAAAGAATGAAACACAAGGCATGTACACTTCAGGCTAGCTGGACAAATTAGTACACAATAATGGAAACACACACAGATGGGAACTGGCACAAGCACAAAGAAGGGAGTAATTTACTCTGTCTTGAGAAGCCTTCGCAGAGGAGCTGATGTTGCAGCACCATTTTCAGGGCTGTCTAGGAGATGTCGGGGCCACAAGGGTAGCAAAGGTGGGCATTCCAAATGGAGAAGCAGAAGGTTCAAAGGCCAGAAATATGAAACAGGCATACGTGTTGCAAGAACCACCGACACTGGCATTTCTGAGGCATAAAGTACAAAGGTAGCTAGAGCAGGAGGGAGGCTGGGGAGGGTGGCATGACAGGTTAATGCCCATCTCTGGGTGCCACGCCAAGGAGCTTGAACTTTGCCCTCTAAATGACACAGAGCTAGCAAAGGTATGAAACAGGGAAGTGACGTGTTTTCTGT
>JAQZBX010111186.1:0-10307 GCA_029593785.1 Cabassous unicinctus
AAGCAGAGGCTGAGGCTGGCAGGTCTGCTTGAGCTCCTCCGGGGCACATGACACGCCAGCCTCGGGGTCTGGGGTCCAGGTCCCAGGTGGCAGCTGCTGTGGGTCAGTGATTGGGGCGCACAGGAAACGCCACGCCATCGTCACTGCTCTCCTGGCCTCTCCAGCTGCCACTACCTCCACTCTTGCCACCACCACACCAAGGCCCAGTGGCACATTCTCCCCGGGACTTCAACGGGACACACAACGACACGTTCCCAGCACGCCCCTAAGACGTGATGCCCAGCTCTGTGCTGGCCGAGAAGGGATCGGAAAACACCAGGAGCCCACGCCAGCCAAGCCCACTGCAGCCCCTCCCCTCCGCTGTCACCCAGCGGGCAGCCCGCCCAGCGACGTGGGCAGGCCCAGGAGGCCGCTGAGGCTGTGCCTCCCTCGACGGAGGCTCTGCCTGGCACGGGAGGGGGTGGGAGCTCAGATCTAATTTGCACACCCATTAGCACTTTTGCAGAATTGAAAACACCTTTCTCAGAACTGCAAACAATGCACAGCATGGTCCTCCCAGCCTCCCTTTTCCCACCAGGCTCTGGTCTGCAGAGCGGACAGCAAGGTGGCTCATGCGTCCCGTGGCCCTGACCCCTGCCAAGGAGGCCGGCAAGTCCAGCCTGCGGCCGCCTGCTCCACAGAGACCCCCTCGGGCCCGCCACAGGCACCAAGGTTGCTTCTCAGGGGCCCAGCGCCCACGTCCAGGAGGGGGCGGCTACGGCCTCGCAGGGCGCAGCACTGCCATCTTACAAAGAAATGTCATCCCACGTAAGACACCGGGGTGTTGAGAGCAGGACGCTCACCGGGAGAGAATTTTACTCGAAGTGCTCACGATGGACGGTAGGGAAAGACTGACCCCAGTCAAAGAGTTTGGCCCAAGACCAGTTACTGATTTGGAGGCGCCCGGTTGAGGGCAGAGCCGGGGGCCTGGTCACGTAGCCCCCACCCCTGGCGAGAACAGGCTGTCGGGTGCCAGGACCAGACGGCCGTGCTGGGGCAGCAGCTGCACACAGGCCCATGACGTCCCCCACAGCAGGCCCGGCAGGGAGGGGTCACAGTGGAACATGAGCTGCCCCCACCCCGCAGACCACCCCTCCGCCGAGCCCCGGCCCAGGGCAGGTACGTGGGGCCCGCGGCCACCCCCGACCGCCATCCCTTCCTGGCTGGTCATCATAGGCGGCCAGAGGGAGGGTCCTCGGCCTGGAGGCCGGTGCAGGGTGCCCGCCAGCCCAGAGGGCCCCAGCCATGCCCTGGGGGGCCCAGCCCCACCCACACCCTTGCCTCCGAGGTTCTCAGCCCCCAGGGATGGGGCAGGGTCCCCCAATTTACCCCGCAGTGAAGGGCTCCACGATGCTTGGTCATTGCCATGGCGACCGGCACAGCGCAGCCACACGGAGCATCTTCAGTGTCTCCACACTCACTGCAGTGTGCCAGGTTTACACACTCACACAACCACACCACGAACTTACATTCCCACACACTTAAGAGACACACGCTCATGCACACACCCAGGCACTCTCACATCCACACACATTCATGCACATCGTCACACACCAACAGTCACTGTCACACATGCACTCACACCCATGCTCACACACATATGCACACTCACACTCACTCCAACACATGCAGGAGGTCTTGGTCCGCCCTCTCCAGGCTCAGGGGACTTGGGGTGTGGCCCCCACTCACCCCTGTGGCAGCGCAGTTGGCCGTCCTCGGTCTCCCGGCCTGGGCTGACCCCCCACAGCCACCCCCCCCGCCCCTGGGCCTCCAGGCAGATCTGCCCCCCTGGGGATGCAGCAACGGCACTGGCCTCCCCATTCCGCCCCTGGGCCAGCAGCCCCAGGCCCCTCACAGGCTCCCAGAGCACGATGGACCCCGTCCCCACGGCAGGAGGCGGTCACCACACCTGCCTCTGGGCCATACACTCACCTTCCGTTCAAGGGTGGCCACACACTGCATGGGCCCAGGGAGGGCCAGCACAGGCCCCACCCCTGCTGCAGACCCCCACAAGGCCCCCGCCCCACATAGCGTGGCCAGTGGCATTCACTGCTGTGGCAGCCACGCAGCAGCCCAAGAGGGAGGGGCACGAGGCCCGCAAAGTGGGCAGCCTCTGCAGCCAGCTCCGTTACCCGGGGAGGGAGCCCGCGGAATCTTCCAAACTTCCATCCAACAGGAGCCACTAACGATGCGTTACGGCGAGGACACGCTTGGTTTCCCCCCAAATCCAGCCCCAACATCTTCTCTCCGGCTTCAGGCACCCCCCCACAGCCTGGCTGTGCCCCCTTCTCTGGCCGCCTGGTCCCACCGTGGAGCCCATCAGGTCAGGCGTGAGCCCATGGACACAGCACCCAGTGGAGCCGCCCTCCCCACACTGCGCCCTCAGACCTTGCCCTGACCGAGACCATGCCCCCCGAGGGTGAGTGCAGGGGAGGCCAAGTCCCGGCACCTGCTCCCTCCAGATCTCGGCTCCAGGCCCAAACCCACTGGCAGCCTCCGTGGAAATGTCCTGGGTGACGGCAGAGCCGTGAAGACTCAGCTGCCGAGCCCCAGCCCTGGCACCAAGCCCTACACCCCAGCTGCAGACCCGACGCCAGACCAGGCCCACGCCTGAGAACCCCACATTGAATCCACAGGAATTCCGGGTGCGCGGTCGTGAACAAGGGAAGCTGGCAAAGGAGGTCCAAACTCAGGAGCCTCGGGGAGGCTGGACACTCAAAGGCCAGGTGGGGTCAGCTCTGAGCCATGGCTCCTGGGCCTGAGCAGAGGAATGGCAGGGACCCCCGAAATCCTCACGGCCCCCTTCCTGAGTAGCTGGGAGAGTCAGAGGGTCACATCGTTCTCATCTGACGATTCTCTTGGTCTGGCCCCAGGATGCCCGCTCAGCACGGAGGCGTTTGTAGAGCTGAACGGAGCCGGCCTGGGAACAGAGGCTATGGCTGGTCCAGGGGAGCACAGATTCCCTTCCCTGCCACAGTGCTGGCAACGTCAGGAACGAAATCCACGGCGTCTGATGAGCTGCAGAAACCCCACCTTTCTGGGCACGATGGGCAAAAAGCGCACGTCGATGGCTCACGCCAGCCAAGGGACTCAGCCAGAACTGCCGCCAGCCGTTCTCAACCATATCACGAGACATTGGATGCCTAGAAATCACCAATGGAGTAAAACAGCCCGAGACCAGGGCGTGGCCAGGCATGTCGTGGCCTGTGAGCCCCTCCGCGCCGCCTGGACTCTGGCTCCCAGCCTGTCCTTGCCATCCAGGTTTAGCGCAGGTGGCCCAAAGCAGTTAGCATCTGAATGTTCCATGACTTCCAAGCCACACCTGTTCTCCTGGGGCTGGATATTCACCTGCACAGCTTTGTGCTCCGCCTCAGTGTTTTTCACGGCTGTAGAGGCTTCCGTGGCACCAAAAGATCACGATTGCTTTGTCCTTTCTCGAGGCGGTGGGCTTGGGGGTAGTCTCCCGCTCAGCGCTGTCACAGATGGTGCCCGGGGCATTTCCGTGAAGGCCCCGGGATATGAGCTTCCCGTGGCTCCTGCGTAACAAACGACCCCAAATGTGGCAGCTAAACAACACATGCGCCTCCTCCTACCGTTCCGGAGGTCGGGTGTCCAGTCTGTCTCCGTGGGCCAAAGCCGAGGGTCCTCAGGGCTGCTTCCCCTGCAGGCTCTGGCAGAATCCATCCCCGCCTGTCCAGCTTCCTCTGCTCGTGGCCCCTCCTCCATCCCCCACTCTCCCTTGACCCCCTCTTTAGGGCCCCCGTGACATCGGCAGCACCTGGGCAGTCCAGGAGAGTCTCCCATCTCAACACCCCAACTTCGTCCCACCTGCCAAGTCAGGCGCCGTGTTCACAGGTTCTGGGGCTCGGCCGTGGACACCTTTGTGTGGCTCAGTCAACCACATCTTGAAAATGTGAAATTCCTGTAGGAGCTCCGGGAGGAGGGTCAGGTCAAGGGATGGAGAGGTTCTGGGAAGCAGGTTGGGGCCAAAGGGTTCCTCACCACAGAGCTTTCTGGAAGGCTGAGGCTGTGCTGTCTCTCACCACAGTAGGCTGCCAACTGCCTTCCAGCAGGAAGCTCGAAAACCATGCCTCCCCCGGCTCTCCAGCCCGAGGGGGTCTAGGCTGCTGGCTCCTGTGGAGTTACTGCCCAGGGCAGGCTGTGCCCGGGGTCTGGGGGCAGGATGAGTGGGGGCAGGTGGGATTTGGGGGGCACAGGGGCCTGCGCAAAGGCAGAGCAGGTTCTGCCAACAGCGCCTGGCAGATAGCGCTGGGCCAGGGCAGGACCGCCTGGGGGCGGGAATCCATGAGCAGTCAAGCTCCATAGGAGGGGGTGCAGCACGCCACCTGGCAGGGAAGCTCACAGGCACAGGTGAGTGTATGCATGTGCAGATGTGTGTGCATGTGTACGTGTGTGCCAGAGTTCGCATTTGTGTGCATGGGTCGTGTCCATATGTGCACATGTTTGCATTTGCACACATGCATTTGTGGGTGCATGTGTGCGTGAGTGTGAGGGGGCATGTGGGAGTCCCAGAGGTGGCCGGGGCCACAGGAGGTGCTCAGAGGGGCAGGCCGTGGCCGGGGACGGAGAGTGGGTACGGGCAGAGGTTGCCCAAAGAGAATGTGTGGAGAGGAAGGGCTGGCGAGGTCCACGCCGGAACCAGGCCCTCAGGGGAGACGGGGAAGGGCAGAAGGAGGGCCGTGCCAGCAGCACTCAGGGGACCCTGACCCCAGGCTCCTTGGCTGCCCACACCCTGACCTCCAGCGAGTCCTGGCATCCTTGGCCACTGGCCGCTTTCTCTGCCAAGTGACTCCCGCTGCCCTCGCCGCTGTCCTGGAAACTGCCCAGTGTCAGGCAGCCTCCCCGCTCCCCCTGGGGCCCTGCACACTGTCCCCACCCAGCTCCAGGGTCTTCTAGCACCTGCCTTGGGGCGCCCCTCTCCTGGGGGCTCCCCTTGGCACGAGACTAAAATCCAAACTCCTCCAAGGCCAACGGGGCCTTGCAAACGGGGCCCCTGGTGGTCCTCCTTCAGACTACCTTCTCGGGCTGCAGCCCACCAGCCCCCGCCCAGCTGGCCCCTTCAGGGCCCAGTTCTTGCCGTGCACCCCCTGGGCTGCTCCCCCTGGGCTTTGCAAGGTGGGCCCTGGAGATCGGACAGAGGTCCCCCAACCCCCACCACCCAATCTCAACAGTCCCCACCCCCTGCAGCAGGACTGCGGGGCTGTCGAGAGCTAGGCGGTGGTCTACACTGGGACCACCGTGGTCTGAGCACAGACAGCCCAGGGACTCTGTCCTGGGTCCACCCGGAACCTCGGGCTGTGGCCTCACTTGGGGAGGGTCTTTGCAGCTGCAGTCAGCCAAGTTAAAGCGGGGTCCTAAATCCCACGGCCGTGTCCTCCTAAGATGAGAAGACAGATGGACAGACACCCTGGAGAAGTCCACGCGTCCACACAGGCAGAGACTCGTGGGAAGGGGCTGTCAGCCAAGGAATGCCAGGACGCCAGCGGAGCTCGGGGAGCACCCGGGAGGTGCCCACCTGCTCCTCGACTCTGCCCGCGGCGTCCGGGAGGGGGAGAATCCGCTGCTGCTTTCAGCCCCAGTTCGTGGTGCTTATTCCTGACAGATGCTCGGCAGGGGCTGCCTGGGGGCCCTGATGGAGAATGCGCCCACGAGGGGGGTGTCCCCGGGTCCTGAGAGCATCTGGGCGGGTGCTGCTGGCTCTCCTGGGCCCTCGGGTGGGGGTGCTGGGGGAGGTTCCCGCTGGGCCCTCAGTGGGCCTGGGGCTCTGGTGGGTGAGGGGCCCATGTGCAGCCCCTGGCCAGGAGAGCAGATCAAGGCTAATATGGAGCCCATTACCTCACTTAGCCACACAGAACATTCCGGAGCGCTCCCCTGCCCTCAGGGCGCTGAGCTTCCCTGTTAATTGCTAACCGCCAGCTTTCTGGGACACTGGGTCCTAGCAGGCAGCTAGCCTCAATGAACGAGCGTGTTCTCAGCTGGCCCTAGGAGGCCCCTTGGGCCCCACGTGTCAAACAGCCCTCCAGGGGGCTGCCGTGGTCCCCTTGTCCCCAGACGCTGTGAGCCCCTACAGCACCGCTTCCAGACCGAGGCCGGCAGCATGTCGCCAGGCGCAGAGGCCCCCCTGCGCTTACACTGACACCACTAGGTTCCAGACGCAGCTCCAGGCACAGCCGGTGCTGGTGGGCCGAGGGTCCCGGGCCCGTGAGGCCACGTCCTCCGAGCCACACAGACCAGACCCTGGTTTGGTCCCAGCGGCCTGGTTCAACTGTGAGAGTCGCACCCGGGTCGCCCCCGTCTGCCCACCACCCCTGCCAGCTCCTGCGTGTGGGGAAATGAGCACCACCCCAACCCCAGCCTCCCCTGGACACACCACCAGCACCCCCATGGGGACTGGCCAGGCGCTCCCCCACGGCCACCCCGCTCGCCAGTTTTCAGGTGTGGCCGCAGGGGCCTCTTCCCAGCCCCTCACCTGGGACAAGTGTGCTGCCGCAGCTCACCCCAACATTGAGTGCCGTCAGAAATCAACACGACGCCCATGAGGCGCCCAGCCTGGGCACTGGGTATGACGAGTGGGCACGTGGACATGGTGGAAGTGGGAGGACGAGCCCAGGGCTCGAGGCAGCCGCACACCTGCCTCTGCCGGGCTCCTCGACCCCCAGGATCCACCTGCAGGTCCTGCGCAAAGGCGGCCGTCACCTCGTTTGCAAGGCCCCGGAAGCCACAGCGACAGCGAGCAGAGGCGCTGTGCTCTGGACCATGTGGGCAGAGTGGGCAGGTGCTGAGGGCGTCAACCCACACACGTGCCCCCACGGGAGGCCTCGTCTCGGGCTGGGCGGGGGGCGGCTGCTGGTCAATTAGCAAGCAGAACGAGGCATCCTTCTACAAGGAGGTGCGTTTCAGGGCACGCAGACCTGCTCGGGGCGACTCCAGCCTGGTGGGCGAGGCCAGGTACGGTGGGGAGACATGCCCCTGGTGTGGGGCGTGGAGCTGCTCACTGGAGCACGGAGGCCACGGAGGGCAGCCGGGCCGTCACCAGGCTCCGGCGGACAGACCCTGGTGCGGGGCTGGGCAGCCTTGTGTGGTGTGGGAGGGGCCTCCGCGCCCTGGGTGGGCTTGAGGTGGGAGGGATGTGCGGTCAGCTGGGCGTCTCCTGAGGGGAGGGAGCTCTAGAACTTTCCTCGGGACCCAGCCCTGTTTGGACATCTCTGGTGGGCCAAGGGGCCAAAGGAAAACTGCCTGAAGACCCAGGGCACTTCCAGGCCTCGGCCCCACCGGTGGGCGGGGGGGGCTGGAAAATCCGGGGGGTTGGATGCACATGGAGGGGGAGCGTTACCCAGGGGGACGCCCACGCCTGTCCACTCTTGGGACCTGACTGTACCCCCACACCAGCAAGGGGAGGCATCAGTTTTATGCAGAATACTCGCTAGCTCCTTATCATCCAAGGTGGCCGCCCAGGGGCAGTGGGGTGGCAGGACGGTCGCTGATCATGTATTTTCTTTAAGAAGAGATAAAGCAGCGGCTGTGCAGTTAGGGCAGCTTTGTTCTGCTCCTTGTACTCTATGAACGACGTGACGCACATCAAGCCTGTATTTTATTTGCATGCAGCCAAGCCGCCAGGTGGGGCCATGACTCCGTGACCCCCACATCAGAACGGCAAGTTCCATCCAAAAAGGTGTCGCCCGGTACGAGTGCCCGAAGCTGCTCGAGGTAGCGACAGAGAGTTGGTGATGGGCGTCTGCCCGCTCGTTCCCACGGCAGCCCCAGCTGTCCACACGAAACCCGCTGCCCACATTCTGCACCACTGAGCCCCTGGCACAGCCGCCGGGACCCCCAAGCTCTCCTCCTCGTGCCGGTGCTGTCCCTTCCCCCTGAAGCCACGCTGATTCCCAGGCAAGGCTGCCTGCGCCTGAGAGTCTTAGGTTCTCGGGTCCTCGTCTATCCTGAACTAGCGCTACTCTCAACTTTAAATCGTGACAACTGCTGGCATCGGCGCAGAAAGCCGCAACACCTCACGACCTGCACTTCTCTGGGGGTCCTGCCGTTCTCGGCCCCTTGTCCATCCACCTGCAAGTTCCACAAAAACCTCTGCAGGGCTCTTTTCTCCTTGGGAAGTGATTCAGAGGTCAAGGGTGAGGAGCATGGCGACGTGTTGGGACCTTGTCCGTAGAGACACTGCGCCTTTTAGGCTGCTGCTGAAAACAGCGTTTTAACAGCGCTATTGCGGAACAAGCGACATGCAAGCCGCTGCACACGGAGGGTTCGCTATGAGCGTTTTCACCGTGACCAGTCGAGAGTGGCTCGCCGTGGTGTGTCATGGAGAGACCACATGCCTTCTCCGGAGCGGACGAGGCACTCCTGCCAGAGATGTCTGACAAGATGTCCAGAGAATGCTCAGGACACATGAAGAGCGCCCACCAGCCAGGAAAGGGCAGCGAAGGGCTTGGTGAGGCCAGGGAGGGGCCCCCTTGGGGGTGGGAGAAGTGGGGGCAGACCCAGCCCCAGGAGGCCCCCGTGGTGTTGGCTGATGCCTTCCTAGTCTCTACAGCAGGGGCTCTTAACCAGGGGTGCATGGGCTTGACTTGAAATTCAAAAAAACCTGATTCCTGAGGGGACATGTTTGTGCGGGTGTGATCTATTTATTAAATAATACACAGCATGGTGTGGACTTAGTAAGGGGTCCGTGGTTTTCACCTGGCTGGCAAAGGGGTCCGTGGAACAAAAAAGGTTAAGAGCCCCTGCTCTAAAGCGAGGGAGTTCCCTAAACACGGTAAACGGATTCTAAATGCACATGGGAGACCAAAGTCCAAGAATAAACGAGATAATTTAGAGAAGGAGCAGGGAGGCGGGGAGCAAGGGCCCTGCCCCAGGAGATCCTGCGTCTTCGGGTAAATACAAGGGATGCTGTTAGCACTGGACCAAAGGCCCATCGGTGGAACTGAACAGGCTACCGAGCGCGAGCGTGGGCTGGGGAACGCCATCCGCGGCAGAGGCGCCGCCCGCGGGAGGGGCCGGGCAGCGAGCGGCTGGAAGGTGCGTGTCCAGAGCCAGGCGTGGAAGGAGGGCAGGTCCCGCACGGGGCCGGCTCAAGGGCAGGCTGCGAGCCCCAGACACGCAAGTGGAAACGTAACAGCACCAGGAGGAAGGGGGCCGGGGGCGCTCTGCGGCAGGGCACGGGCCACGGCGAGTCAGCCGCCAGCAGGTCTGCTGCAGAATACCAGACGCCCGGCGAGAGGCCACAAAGGTCGGGACGCAGAAGGCCTCGAGCATCGGGCGTCAACAGGGAAGACGACCACGGAAGAAACTGCCACGTGGCTGGAGAAGGCGGTTCTCAGAGTGAGCCCCAGGGGCGCTCGGCCGGTGACCCTGGGGTACAGGGAAAAGCGAGGCGCCGCCCCAGGCCTTCCACGTGGGCGGGATGAGGGTGACGGGGAAGGCCAGGAGGGGAATCGCCACCATAGAGCACGCGGTGGCTTCTGCCCGTGCCGCCACCCAGCCGCACGCGGGGCTGCTGCAGGCTCCTGGAGACGTCCAGCGCAGGCGGGCAGCCAAGCTCAGGCCCTGACCGCCAAGTGGGGCAGCCACTCGGTTCAGGGGCCGGCTCTGAGGACCGCCTGACCCCGGGAACAGACAAATGGGGGGCGCAGCCCTGCACTCCCACCCACCCGCCAGGCCTGGGGTGTGTGTGTGTCCTGCACATTGGGGCTGGTCTGTGCGTGTGTCCACGAGCATAGGTGCAAGCCGGTGCCGTGCATCTGGCTGTACATGTGTCTGCACACGCAGGTCTGTGTCTCAGTGTGTGTGTGTGCATCTGCGCATCTGAGCGTGTGCACGTGCAGCACTGGGGCACGGAGGTCCCGAGCCCAGGTCTCTCCAAGCTGGTTTATTGAGCGTGGCCCGCGGCCGACAGGCCCACCCTCCCGGAGCCTGGTGCTGCGTGGGACACGGTGGGGTCTGAGCACAGGGGATGGAGACCGCGTGAGCCCCTTCCCTGGGAGCTCAGAGCACCAAGGCCGCTGCGCTGCTCCCAGTGACTCATCCCCAAAAGGCTCGGGGGGCAGCGGAGCTCCAGGCAGGGGGCGGCTCCCGGCCCAGGCCCTTCAGGCTGTCGCCTCCGCCACGCCTGCCTGGAGCCCTCCAAACCCACGGCCTGGACTAGAGACCCCGCTCCGTGGCGTCTGCCCTGGCCTTCCACAAGTGCTGTGGGGGTGTCAGCCCCCAGGGGCCAGGGCCATGGCTGCCCCCGAGGC
>JAQZBX010111187.1:0-10291 GCA_029593785.1 Cabassous unicinctus
GGGAGGTTCCAGGTTCAGTTCCTGGTGCCTCCTAGAAAGAGAAGACCAGCACACAACAAACAGACATTGCAAATGCAAACATGTAGACAAGAATTACCATAAAGTAAAAGAAAATGCTCTTGAACTCTTAAATTACCTTAAGTAATCATTCTTAAAGTGGAGAAAATAAAACCTCACCTTCAAGTTGCTGCATTGTTCTTTGAATATTACTTGCAAATTTCTGAGTGTTCATTAAAAATTCATCCCGTATTAATTGACTACTGTGATATTCTACTGCTTCCCCAGGGATGTTTGGTAGTTCTAAATCAATCTCAGAACGAGAGCCTTCTGCAGGTACTGATGCCCCAGTTGCATCTGTCTTGTGTTGATTAAAGGCTAAAGCTGGCAAAAAAACCTGAAAACCAAGTTTACGAAACAAATCACACATTTTCAGTAATTCATGTTCTTAAATTGCCCTTAACTTTAAATATTCTATAATATGCACCACAAATATAACTATATATTTATACAATAAAATATGTATTTAATGCTCACCACCAACTCTAATGTCATTATCTCTTTAGACGTTTTGGATATCTGAAGTTTGTTCTCTAGAAGCTTCCTCCAGAAGAGCTCGTGAAAACAATATTCTCTTAGTTCTTGCATACTGATAACAATTTGCTACACTCTTTATCGAATCAGTTTTGTTCAAGACAATATCTTGGGCTTACATTTTCTTTTCTTGAGCATCTTACTCAGCATGTTATTGCATTTTCTTTTGGTATAATGTGTTGCTGTTGAGAAGTCTGTTGATGATCTAATTTTATTTCCCTTTTAAGTTACATCCTTTTTTTTTTTTTTTTTTGCCTAAATGCCCAAATGATTTTATTTTCACTCAAGACCAGTAATTTTACTGGAATATGTCTTGGTGTGATCATTCTGGGCTGACATTCTCAATACGGAGAGCATTATTTTAATTTGAAACTTCTCAAATCTATTTTATTTCAGGAAAATTGTTTTAAATTATAGTTTTAGTACTTTTTTCTGTTCCTTTGCTTTAGTTTTCTTCTTTGGTGACTCCTTTCATCCTTTATCCTTATCTTCTTGGTCTATCTTCAATATTTACCACTTTCTCATGAATTCTTTTTATCTCAATTTCTTTTTCATTTTTATAAATTTTCCATCTTTCTATTTTTGAGTGTCTTTTGGCTTAGTCGGCATTTCAGAAATGATTTTTCTTTTATTTCTAATTCTTTCCTGAGTTCTATGCCATTTCTGAATATTTCTAACTTTAATTTATTTTGTAGTTTCATGTCTTGCATAAATCCTCTTTATGTCTTTTTAGCTTCTTTAGGAGTAGATTCCAATCTTTATCTGTCTTATGAGCATATCTTTCCAGCATGCTTTCATTGTCTGTAAGGATGTTATTCTGCACTTTATTCCCTTTTATCTTAAAATAACATTTTTTAAGATTTATTTATTTACTTTATTTTTCTTTATTTATCCTCCCCCCCCCCCCAGATGGTTCTCTCGTCTGTCTGCTCACGGTTTGCTTGCCTTTTCCAGGAGGCTCTGGGAACCAAACCTGGAACCTCCCACATGAGAGGCGAGTGCCCAACGGCCTGAGCCATATATGCTCCCTGTGGGCTGCAGCGTCTGCCAGCTTGTGGCATCTGCTCACTGCAGTAGGGGTGGCGTCTAGCTTGTTTTGTGGCAGAAGCAGCGTCTGCTCATCTTCTTTTAGGAGGCACTGGGACTCGAACCAGGACCTCCCAATTGGCAGGCAGGCACCCAACTGGTTGAGTCACATCCGCTTCCCTTATAATAACTTTTCATAGGATTTGACCTCAATCCTTTCCTGTTGCTTATTTTTAAGTGAATTCATTTTCCTGGATTTCTAGAAGAAGGTATAGTTCAATGTGTCATTTTTTTATTTCACAGAACTCCATCTTGTATTATGAAGAGTTCAAAAATATGGCAGCTTGCTTTCTGAGACTTACTGGCTCTGTTTCTCTCCCTCATTTCTATCTGGACCTTCTCTTCCCTTTATCTCTATTGTCCATATTCTACTCAATTTTTATTCCACTCCCAGCATTTTCTCCTCAATGTGGGGCCCTGTCTTGTCTTTTGATTTTGCTAGACTACTCCTCATGGCAGGTCTCTTTTTTTTTTTTCTTTAAAGATTTATTTATTTATTTTTCCCCCTTGTTGTTTTGCACTTGCTGCCTGCTCTCTGTGTGTTCTTCTGTGTCTGCTTGTTTTCTCTTTAGGCGGCACCAGAAACCAATCCTGAAACCTTCCGGAGTGGGAGAGAGGCGCTCAATTTCTTGCATCACCTCAGTTCCCTGGTCTGCTGCATCTCTTATTGTTGCATCATCTTGCTGCACCAGTTCTCCACGTGGGCCAGCACTCCTGCACAGGCCAGCACTCTGCGTGGGCAGCACTCCACGTGGGCCAGCTCTCTGCTTGGCTCAGCTCGCTGCGCAGGCCAGCTTGCCTTTCACCAGGAGGCCCCAGGTATCAAACCCTGGACTTCCTATACAGTAGATGGGAGCTCAATCGCTTGAGCCACATCCGTTTCCCCTCACTGCAGGTCTCTTACACACCCATTAATATACTTCTCCCTGTTTTCAGCTGATGTTCTCAAATCGGACTGCCATGCTTTTCCAGTGACTATCTGTTGGCTATCTTGGAATTTTCCTATTCTTAAATCTGTTAAATGCCCCACTGCTTCCTTTGCTTTCTCCCACTTATTTCTACAAACATGCTGGTCCTGTGCAGATTTGGTGGTAGTTGTTAGTTTCTCCCTACTCATTTGTATTTTAGGATTCATAAAATACTTATCTCCTACTTTTGTGTAAACATTGTCCATGAGCATTTTTTTTCCTTCTTTTGTCCATGAGCTTTTGATTTTGCTATCTACTTGTTCTGTCTATTTTTACATGGAAACTCAGGGCAATTCAAACACTACACTGCTACTGCTGCCCCCAGTGCCATCTTCCTCAAAATTCCCCCCAAAACATTTGTTTTTAACTACCTATATGCATAAGGGAAAGTATATTAGAGGTTACCTGGGGCTGAGGGGAAGGGTAATGGGGACTTAATACTCAATGGGTACAGAGTTTCTGTTTGGGGTTATGGAAAAGATTTGGTAGTGGATGGTAGTCATGGTAGCACAACATTGTGAATGTAATTAATGCCAGTGAATTGAGTTTTTGGTGAGTAGGATCTTAAGAGGTGACCCACCTCATTCAGGGTGGGTCTTAATCCTTTTACTGGAGTCCTTTACAAGAGTATGAAATTCAAACAAGAGAGAGAAAACCACGGAAGCAAGAAGCTGAAAGCAATGAAAACCAGAAGAGAAGGGAGAGACCAGCAGTCACCGCCATGTGCCTTGCCATGTGACAGAGGAACCCAGGATTGCTGGCAGCTGGTCTTCGGGAAGAAAGCATCGCCTTGATGATGCCTTGATGTGGACAATTTTCTCAGCCTCAAAACTGTGATGGAGCAGGAAAGCTGTGGGTGAAGCCTGGCTCCAGGTGTGAAGTGGAAGGACAGACAGCCACGAGAGACAGCACCTCTGTGTTCACATGGCCCTGGGCTTTTTGGGTGTGGTCTCCACTCTTTCAACATGTGTGGTCTCCTGTGTCTTCCCAGGAACTCTCGGAGTAGGCAGGAGGTGGTTGGGATTCTGTTTTAGAGAGGACGACACCAAGGCCCAGAAGACTAGGTGGCTTGACCAAGGTTTCACAGCTCCTAAGTGACTGAATCCACATATGGAGCCAGGTGTGGCTGACTCCCAGTCTGGAGTGGTGCTGAGCACAAAGCAGGTGCTCAGTAATTACTGGGGGTTGAATCATGCCCCCCACAAAAAGCATGTATGTTCAGGTCCCAACTCCTGGTCTTCAGGGTGGGAACCCATTTGTGAATAGGACCTTGAAGACGTTATTAGTTAAGGTGTGCCTTTAACTAAAGGGGGCCTTGACCCAATAGGGCTGAAGGAAATTGGACACAGAAGAGAAGCCACAAGGAGTACCCAGAAGCTGGAAGTTAAGGGAACCCAGAAGAGATAGAAGATGCAGCCATGTGCATTGCCATGCGGCAGGCCAAGGTACCCTAAGGATCACTGGTAGCCTCCCCCAGAACGCCACAGTCTTTGGGGAGAAAGCATCACTGGATACCTTGATTTGGACATTTTTCTCAGTCTTAAAAATGTAAGCTTGTAAGCTAATAAATCCTCATTGTAAAAGCCAAAAAAAAAAAAGAGGATATTGTAGATATTGTGGAAGCCCTTCTCCATGCAGTCTTCTTAGACACACTATCCAAAATGGCAGAAGCCCTACCTTCCCCTGCCAACATTTCATATGCCCCTTCCCAGCTTTATTTTTCTCCCTAACTCTTGTTATCTAACATACTATATATTTTCTCATTTATCTTATTTAACATCAATTTTCCTGGCTAGAATATAAGCTCCATGAGTTAGGGATCTTGTTTGAATTGCTCACTGCTGTGGAAGATAGGAGACACTCAATAAATATTTGCTGGATGAATGCTCTGAGCTTCAGTTCTCCCTTGTACATTGTAAAAATTCTTTTTATATTCTGGATATTAAGCCCTTATCAGATACATGCTTTGCAACTATTTTCCCTCATTCTGTAGGCTGTCCTTTCACTTTCTTGATAATTTCCTTTAATGCACAAAGGTTTTTTATTTTTTTATTTTTTGAGATTTGAATTTTAAGAAGTTTTATTTATTTATTTATTTATTTATTCATTTATTTTTGAGGCACTGAGGCTGGGGATTGAACCCAGGACCTTGTATGTGGGAAGCCGGTACTCAACCACTGAGCCACATCGGATCCCCAGGTTTTTTATTTTGATGAAGTTAAATTTATCTATTGTTTCTTTTGTTACTCATACTTTCAGTGTCATATTTAAGAATCCATCACCAAATGCCAAGTCAAGAAGGTTTGCCCCTATGTTATCTTCTAAGAGTTCTAAGGTTTTAGTACCTATATTTAGGTCCTTGATCCATTTTGAGTTGATTTTTGTATATAGTATGAAGTATGGTGTGGGGTCTAGTTTCATTATTTTGCACATGGACATCCAGTTTACCCAACATCATTTGTTGAGAGTACTCATTCCCCATTACTTGTACTTAGGACTCTTGTCAAAAATCAATTGGCCATAGATGTGTGGGTTTATTTCTGGACTTTCAATTCTGTTCCATCAGTTTATTTGTCTATCTTTATGCCAGTACCACAATGTTTTGATTACTATAGCTCTGTACTACAATTTGATGTTAGGAAGTATAAGTCCCCCAACCTTGTTCTTTTTTTTTTTATTTTCCAATATTGTTTTGGCTATTCGGGGCCACTTTCAGGTCCATATGAATTTGAGGATTGGTTTTCCCATTTATGCAAAAGAGGCTACTGTAATTTTGATAGAGATTGCATTGAGTCTACGGCCATACCACCCTGAACGCGCCTGATCTCGTCTGATCTTGGAAGCTAAGCAGGGTCAGGCCTGGTGGTACTTGGATGGGAGGGACTGCATTGAATCTGTATATTGCTTTGAGTAACAATGACATCTTAACAATATTAACTCTTTCAATCCATGAACATGGAATATCTTGCCATTAATTTAGGTCTTCTTTCATTTCCTTCAGCAGTGTTTTGTAGCTTTCAGTGTACAAGTCTTTTACATCCTTGGTTAAATTTATTCCTAGATATTTTATTCTTTTAGATTATATTATAAATGAAATTTTCTTAATTTCCTCTTCAGATTATTCATTATACTGTATAGGAATACAATTGATTTTTGTATGTTGTACCCTGCCACTTTGCTTAACTAGCTTGTTAGCTCTAATAGTTCTCTGATGGATTCCTTTGGGTTTTCTATATGTAAGATCATTTCATCTGCAAATAGAGATATTTTTACTTCTTTCTTTCCAATTTAGATATCTATTATTTCTTTTTCTTGCCTAATCGCTCTAGCTAGAAGTTCTGGTACAATATTAAATAACAGTGGTGAAAACAGGCATCCTTATCTTGTTCCTGATACTAGGGAGAAAGCTTTCAGTCTTTCCCCATTAAGGACATGGTAGCTGTGGGTTTTTCATAAATGGCCTTTATTGTGTTGAGAAAGTTCCTTTTTATTCCTGGTTTTCCAAGTGTTTTTATCAAGATAGGTTGATGGATTTTGTCAAAAGCCTTTTCACAACTATTGAGATAATCATTTGTCTTTTTTTCCTTCATTCTATTTATGTAGTGTATTATATGATTGATTTTTTTGTATGTTGAAAAATCCTTGCATTCCTGGGATAAACCCTACTTGGTCAAGGTGTATAATCTTTGTAATATGCTGCTGGATTTAATTTGCTAGTATTTTGTTTAGGATTTTTGCATCTATATTCAAAGGGAAAGTGGTTTGTAATTTTCTTTTTTTTTTTTTTGTAATCCCTTGACCAGGCTTTGGTATCAGAGTAAAGCTAGTGTCCGTTGAATTATTTTTTATCTTGTGACTAGGCCATACTTTCCAATCTCCTTTTTTGTTGAGAACTGGACATTCTGAGTATTATGTTGGGGTGACTCTGGAAATCTAGTTCTCCTACTCCTTAGTTCACCAGACCAAGAACAAGAAAAAAAAAAAGGACAATAAAAAAGGAGCATTGCATCTCCAAGTCTCTCCTTACACAGAAGCTGGAAACTGCCACTATTCAGGTCCAAATCTAGCCAGCTTCAGTGCTAGTCCCTCAGGGAACCAGACCAAATAACAAAAAGAAAAACAAACACACACACACATAAAGGTACATTGGCTCTTTATGT
This sequence comes from Cabassous unicinctus, assembly GCA_029593785.1. NCBI lineage: Eukaryota > Metazoa > Chordata > Mammalia > Cingulata > Chlamyphoridae > Cabassous > Cabassous unicinctus. Next base: position 6,806 of record JAQZBX010111187.1, read on the forward strand.
CCCAATAGATGCTAATCTGAGTCCAGAAGCTGCTGCCCACCAAACCTAGGCCAGAGCCTGCACTGGGCCTTCAGGGATCCCCCACACCAAAAAAGAACCATACACAAAAGAACAAAAGAATTAAAAAAAAAAAAAATTCCAAGGAACTTTATACTACACAGTGAACCCTAAGTTAAACCACGGACTAGAGTTAATAATACAATTACAAAAAGTTGCTGTTATCAATTGTAACAACGTTCCACACCAATGCAAGGTGCTAATAGCGTGGTATACGGGAATCCTGTATTATATGCACCGTTATCCTGTAAACCCATTACTTCTCTAATAAAGAAATTTAAAAATCCAATGGAAAAAATGGTGCAACGGCTTTTTATCTCCCAGTGGATGCTGGAGGGAGGCTGGAAGCCGCTGCCAAGAGGATGGAACCCAGGCCAGTGTCGGCGCTGGTCCCTCAGGGATATCCCAGACCAACCTCCACCCTCAACCCCAACTTCTGGAGGGTGAGGTTTCCTCTGCCCACCCTGGCCCCAGCCGCTGCTCCCGGAATCCCGGCTGTACTTCCGCAGCTGCCCAAGTTTCCACAACCAGAGCCTCAGGCCGAGGAAAGGGGCTGGTTCCTGGTTTCCGCTTTCACTCACAGAAACTGAACTCTCAGCAGCCTTGCTTCCTCTGGCACTCCTGCAGTTATTCTAAATGTAGGTTCTGTTTCCAGGGTTACAACCTAGGTAACTCCCATCTCTTTACTAGCTCACTCATTTTTTTTCCAGTGGAGGGAGCCCTCGGAGAAACATCCGACTCCGCCATTTTGCGCCACTTTGCGCCTGCGCCCACCGACCGGCTTTTCTTTCCCTGCACATGCTGTTTCTTTTCCCCCCAAATCCTCAGGTTACTGACACATTGACCTCAGCCAGGTCTCAGTTCAGTGTCATGTCAGAGGGGGGCATTTCCTGACCACCTCAGCACATCCCTGTTACATTTCCCAAATAACATTATGAATGAAATTAGCGTGCTGACGATATTTTTGATCTTTTGTAAAGTAAGCTCAGACATCGCCGCCTCAGTGAGGCCGAGGGCTTCCCCTACCTGCCCTCCACCCCCACCCCCACCCCACACACAGTCAATTTCTATATTACCAGGGTTTATTTTATCCCATCCACTTGTCATTACCTAATATTTCCTTGTTTATGTATTTGTTTTGCATGTCTTTCCCCCAGTATAGGCCCCTAGACAGCGTCTGGCACAGATGAGCTGCCAGCTACGGATTCTTGGAATAAATGAATCAAATGGCGGAAACTTACAATGCTGAGATTTCTTCCATTGTCCATATTTACCTGACATATAATGTTCTTCAGAAAGTTAAGCACATTAGCATTTATAATTCCATATTCCAGTGTTTCTGGCATTATTTCCATAGCTTCCTTCATGTCGGTAGCTTCAGTGACTGTCTCTAAATAGGAACAAACCCAGAGTATAAAATCAGTGGGAAAGAATGGCAAGTAGTCAAAATTTCCAAGTAGACAGGAGTTTTTCCTTTTTCTCAAGGAGGAGCAAAGGGATGTTCAAGTCACAGACTCAGAATACTTTCTAATTTCTTTTCAAATTAATCCCTCAGGCTTTTGAGAAACTAAAATAAATGCTGACCCACTTGGTTCCTGGGTTAGCACCAACAACCCAGGAATGCTGCACATATTAGGTAATCTGGTTAGAGCACCTAAAGCTGGACAAGGATGAAAACTGGGGTTTGTCGAATGTCTTGCTTTGCCTGTCTTCCCACTCCTCAGCCCCTCTTCACCAATTCACTGCCAAAGTATATTTTGAGTTGTGGGTTTTTTTAAAGACATATTTGGTAATAGAGTCTCTCCTTCTAACAAGGTTTTATTTGATGTGCATTTACTTTACCCAACTAAAAATCAATCACCACAGAAGACATTTTAATGGTTGTTTGGACTCTCCCCTCAATCTAATTGGGAAAAAGAACAGAAACACAACAAATCTATCAGCTGAAGCAATTATTTCACAAGCTCCAGTCTTCACACCTTTGCCACATCTGTGTAGCCATACACTGTGAGTATGTTTCTTTTCATGGAACACTTCTTGACTTAAATTTATTTTAAAGGGAAACATCATATGTACCCAGCATGGAGAGGGAAAAAAAAACCTGGCAAAAATAAAAGATAACCAGAAGAAAACAAATATATTAATAGGTACAGACTTTCTGTTTCGGGTGATGAAAAAGTCTAGGTAATGGATGGTGGTGATGGTGGCACAACATTGCAAATTTAACTAAATTGTAAGCTTAAAATGGTTAAGATGGCAAATTTAGTGTTATAAGATCATGAATAGTGTTAAACTCAGGCTAAACATCACTGTCACCCAATTCAAGGGTAATTTTATTATTAATATTGTTATGAAGGGTAATTTGCAAATATCCGAGGAACAGAAGGGACATGGAAGCACTACATTGAAACTGGCTCCTCCAAAAGAGAACTGTCACAGGAATCACAGGCCCAGGAGGGACCACGAGGCCATTTAGTGCTACATCTCTGTATATCCTCTTTCCTATTTACTGTTCCCAAACCCTTGGAAAGAACAAGCTTACGGAATAACTCGGTGCTCAGTGGTAAGGTAATGACCAAAATATCATCAAAGTTCCAAAACGAAATAAATAAATAAATAAATAAATAAAAGCAACATCGATAAAACAATGTCTGTTCAGGAATTTTTAAGGTGAGTCCTAAAATATAAATATGCACAAGCTCTACAGGCAGGGAGGAGAAAGTACCGGCAAGAGAGAGTGGAGAGTCAGCATGAACTGAATATGGCAGGAGAAGGGCCAGAGTCAGAGGAGAGGAGGTGAGGAGTAGTCACGGAGGGAGTCGCCTGAAGATCCCAGGCAGCCGCCAGGATGGACCGGCGCTGCGGGAATGCACAGTAGGAACAGCATCCCCAAAGTTACTCAACAGAATGAACTTGACTTCTGAGTGGCACCTGCATTTTAAAGAGTGCGGCCACGCAGAGAAAGCTCAGCAAAGCTCATCTTAATCCAGGTCACATCCTTTTGAATCTTCCTCTAATTGTTATATATAGAATTAAGATTATATTACAGGAAGCAGGTGTGGCTCAGTGGCTAGAGCCCCCGTTTACCATATGGGAGGCCCCGGTTCGCGTCCCGAGGCCTCCTTGTGAGGGCACGCCGGCCTGAGAGGTGCGGTGGGCTGATGCAGCAACCTCACAGCAGGAAGCGGGTGTGGCGCAATGGATAGAGCACCCGTTTACCATATGAGAGGCCCCGGGTTCGCTTCCCGGCGCCCCCTTGTGAGGGCAGGCCGGCTAGCGCGGCGACGTGGGCTGATGCAGCAAGACCTCACAGCAAGGGGGAGATAAGCAGACACAGAGAAGACACGCAGCAAATGGACACAGCAGCACAAGCAGCAAGGGGGGGATAAATAAATAAAATAAATAAATCTTTAAAAAAAAAAAAAAAAA
>JAQZBX010111188.1:0-10307 GCA_029593785.1 Cabassous unicinctus
ATGTGGGAGATAATAATAAAAAAATAATGATTAAGGCTTTGATTGGGTCATATCAATAGGATGTTGAGTCCCCTCCCCCCTGGTGGGTGGGGACTCGTAGAGAAACTGCACCGCAGAGAAGGAAGGTTGGAGTTTTGAGCTAGAGCCCTGGGAAGTGAACCTGCAGAAGAAGAACACAGAGGAATACAGATGGCTCCATTGACATGGCAGAGGCCCCGGGAAGAGAGACAAACTGTTAGCTTGATAGTCTACAGCTGGCCTGTGGAGGAAGCAGAGCAGCTGAGCCTGGAGATAAATGAGCCCCAGGAGAGAGACTTAATCCAGGATACAGCTGAGATTGGAAGAAGCTGGGACCACAGTTCCTTAAAAGGAAGAGGTAGCCTGAACCCTTGCAAACTTCCATAGCCATCTTGCTTGAACATGTGACAACAGACTTTGGTGAGGGAAATAACTTACGCTTTATGACCTGGTAAACTGTAGGCTTCTACCCCAAATAAATACCCTTTATTAAAAAAATACAAATAAACTAGAAAGAGTAGCAGCTATGTAATATATATATTATAACAGGTCCAGGTTTTATTGCACATTTAAACATTTCCTCTTTCATCATGTTTCCAATTTAAAAGGAGTTATGAAAAGCAAAAGAGTGATGGCTCTATTATAAGTTACTTAAAGCAGTTGTTGGAAGGTGGTAAGATTTAATATTTGAGGACTTAAACTTAATTCTATGTTTGATTTTATGTTTATTTTTTCAGTTACTGTAAGACGAACTCTCGTGGGCCATCCTACTGAGGATATAGACAGCCACAACTACATACATATAAATGCACATATGTGTATATATACATACATATACAAACATATTTATACATATACATATTTTCCCCCACATCATACATTTATTAATTGTGAGACATTTGTGATGTACTAAGTTTTCCTATTATTAAAATATTATTATTAAAATATCTGCCTTTTGCCGAGTGATTATTATCAAGTGCCAACTAGTGATGCATTTGGAAAAAGACCTAGACCAAAAAAGGGAAATATTAAATACAAATGAGTTTTTATGGCTAAGAGATTTCAAAGTGAGTCAGGAGATCATTCCAGAGGTTATGCTTATGCATGTCTCAGGAGGATCTCACTAAATGCCACAGTAAACAATGCCTCAAGAAGGGGTACTCCTGAGGGCTGTAGAAACATCTAGACACTATAGGCAGGGCCGACAACCCCAGGAAGTCAGCGGGCCTTACCCTGGAATATATGATAACCCATATCCCCAATGTATCAGAGTTAGACTCATTTATAATTTTCCTACACATGATTCTTCTGCCCCATTTATTTGAACCTATAATTAGCATTATACCCATTAAATATATGTCCCATAGACTTAAATCTTTGGTCTCTTCATATGCTGGTTGAGCCCTGAATCTCAGCAGAATTGCATCCAACACCTATTCTCCAGTTCATTGGGCTCGCCCAGGACAAGTAACAAAAGGATGATGATGGACAACATCCATCCCAAAAGATAGAGAGTATCTACAACTGCAAACAAGACAGTTTCATCCATCCACCCCATAGGATCTAATCTCCCTCTCAATTGGAAGCAGAGTGGGCAACACCATCCCCAAATCCTCAAGGTTGAGAAATGAACAAACATAAGGGGGGAATGAATCTATGGACAAAAGTTGACTTATTTACTAGTCATGTAAGAACTTTTACTATTAATATAAAGACAGTGGTCACCAGAGGTTCTGAGAGGAGAGAGAAGGAAGAACAGGTATAACAGGGACATTGGAATTGCTCTGCATGATATTGCAATGATGGATACAAGCTGTTATACATTTTGTCAAAACCTATAAAAGTTTGCGGTGCAAAGTGTAAACCATAATGTAAACTATAGACCATGTTTAGTAGCAATGCTTCAATATGTGTTCATCAATTGTAACAAATGTATCACATTAATAAAAGATGTTGGGGGAAAGTGTGGGAAGGGGAAGGGGTGGGGTATATGGGAATCCCCTATTTTTTTTATGTAACATTTATGTAATCTATTCTCCTTTAAAAATAAAAAATGGAATTGTGGGAGCATGGCTGATGGGGTGGCCAGATAAAGCTCAGCTGTCACTAAAACAACTGAGAGGGAGCCAAGTGCTGCCTTGTTGACCTGCTTTGGCATACAGCAGACCAGGACACTGCTTCACAGCTCCCAGGAGAGTCAGGGACAGAGAGGAAGAGTCCAAAACTGTAAGCTGTGAGTTACTGATCCTCCTGGCCACAGGGAAGGGCTCGCCTTCCCCAACCCCGAGATATTGAGTGAGGGTAAAACTCCTGGCGAGTTGTATCTGAGAGGAGAGCAGACTTCTTCCTCCCTTTAGATATACATAGAGCGGGAGTATGCTCTTGGTCATCTAGGAGGGTACTGGAAAGATAAGGAAGCCAAAGAAAAATCTTGAGTTTCTTGGCTGGAAGTGGTACATATACCCCGCCCTCAAGACAAAAAGTTTAGGTGGAGCTGCTGGCTCCCTGCTCCAAACAGAATGGAATGGCAACCTCCCAGGGAGGAGGAGGGGTCTGGGAAGGTGCAGAGTGGTTTCTTTGTGGTTATTGGTAGAGACCCTGAATGCAACAAGGATAAGGGAGGGGGATCTCCTCAGGGAGGTTGTCACGCCCAGCAGCCTAGGTAAAGAGAGGAATTATACCAGAGAGGAGGTAGAGATAACAGACTAAGCAGCAGGACTGCAGGGAATCTAACCTGCCCCTGGGAAAGGGGGTGGCTAGCCCTTCTGAAAGGCTCCCTAACCTAAGAAGACAGATTAGCTCAGTGGAGGAATTCCTACCTAGCATATATAAGGTCGCTGGATTGGTCACTGGCCCATCTCTTAGAAGTGATGCAGGGCTATCAGGCATCCAGCTGAAACTTTATGACAGGGAACATATTGACATTCTCTTTGTATTAGCTTTTCTTGGATCTCTCATTTAAAAAAAGATTCCTTTTTTATTTTCCTTATTTTACTCACTAAAACCTGGTTTAAAACATGCAGAGGACAGGCTGCAGGATGATTGATTGGTGAATAGCAGCAGCTTGAAAAGCTCCCTAGAGGTCTAAGAGAGAAGACTGTTTTTCCATGTTTATCATTGTTTTGTGATCTTTTTTTGGCCTTCTTCCTCTTTTTTTTTTTTTAAACAAGTAGCTGCTGTCTTGTTTTCTTGTGTTTCTGCTTCCTTTGTTTCTCTGTTTTTTTCTTTTGCTTACCAATTTTCTCTACCTACACTATATCTTTTCTCTCCTTCATCTTTATATTTTCTGTTTTCTGTTGTTGTTTTTTCATTCCACCTCTTGTTGCTTGGTCTTCAATTTTTCTTGTTCTTATTTCTCTCTCCCTCCTACTTTCTCTGTTTTCTTTTCTTTCTTTTACTTTTTTTTTCTCTCTCTCTCATACTTTTTCTTTTCCCCTCTTCTCATCATCCCAGTCTTTTAAGTCATTCTACACTTTTATCTATTCTGTTTCTTGTTCCACTGTTTCTATTGCACTTTTCTAACCTAATTCCTCTATACTTCTTACTTGGGTTAATTATTTAATTTCCTAGCTCTTGTATGGTGTTTCTCCTACCTTTTCCTATTATTACTATTATTATTCTTTTTTTCTTCCTATTTCTCTGGTACTAACTTTCTTTTCAAGGGAACATAGACAAGAGCAAGGAAATAGAATAAGAAGAATGAAATGTCAAAGTGAAACCTTACCACACTCAAAAACAACAAAACAAAACCATAGAGTAGAGAGAGAAGTTAATCAACTGAATAAACCCATCAAGATAAACAGATGCCTAGACACCAGCAAAAAATTACAAGCCATACTAAGAAAAAGGAAGACATGGCCCAGTCTAATGAACAAACTAAAAACCAGGAGGAGATGCAGAACATGGAACAAATATCATGAATCAACTTAATGAAGTGAAGGAAGAGATTAAGGATATTAAGAAGAAATTGTAAATATATGTAAAAAGATAAGGATATGATGGTGATGGATGGCATAATCGAAGAAATCTAAAATACACTGGAAGCACATAACAGCAGATTTGAACAGGCAGAGGAATGAATTAGTGATGTGGAAGACAGTACATCAATCAAACAGAGAGTAGAAAAGGTAGATAAAAAGATAGAAAAAATCCAGCAGGGACTCATGGATTTGAATGACAACATGAAACACAGAAACATATGCATTATAGACACCCAAGAGGGAGAAGTTAAGGGAAAGGGGACACAAGGTGTGTTGGAGGAAATCATGGCTGAAAACTTCCCAACCTTATAGAGGGAGATGGACGTACATGGCCAGGAAGAGCAGAGCACCCCAAATAGTATAAACCCAACAGGTCTACTCCAACACATATACTTATCAAATTGTCCTATGCTCAAGACAAAGGGAGAATACTGAAAGCAGCAAGAAAAAAGAGAACCATCACATTCAAGGGAAGCTCAAAAAGATTAAGTGCTGATTTCTCATCTGAAACCATGAAGGCAAGAAGGCAGTGGTATGACATAGTTAAGGTGCTAAAAGAAAAAACCTCCAGCCAATAATTCTCTATCCATCAAAGCTGGCATTCAAAAATGAGGGGGAGTTCAAAATATTCACAGATAAACAGAAATTAAGAGAGTATGTCAATAATAAACCTGCACTTTAAGAAACACTAAAGGAAGTTCTGCAGGTTGAAAGGAAAAAACGAGAGAGAGAGAGAGAAAGAGTTGGAGAAGAGTGTAAGAACAATTAAAAAGACAAAAAGAGAAATAAAAACAACATATGGCATACATAAATCCAAAGAAAATATGGCTAATATAAGTAATTCCTTGACAATTATAACACTGAATGTTAATGGATTAAACTCACCAGTCAAAAGACACAGATTGGCAGAAAGGATAAGGAAATATGAACCATCTATATGCTGTCTCAAAAAAACCTATCTTAGTCCCAGGGATTCAAGGAGGTTGAAAGTGAATGGTTGGAAAACAATTTTACATGCAAACAATAACCAGAAAAGGGCAGGAGTAGCTATACTAATATTGGAAAAAATTAACTTTAAATGCAAAACTGTTGTAAGAGAAAAAGATGGACACTATATATTAATAAAAGGAGTAATATTTCAAGAAGAAAGAACAATCATAAACATTTATGCACCTAACCAGGGCATTTCAAAATACATGAAGCAAACACTGGAAAAACTAAGTGGAGAAATAGATGCCTCTATAATTATAATGGGGGACTTTAATACACCATTATCACCATTAGACACAACATCTTGACAGAGAATCAATAAAGAAATAAAGACCTTGAATAATACATTACAGGATCTGGACCTAATAGATATATACCAAACACTACACCCAAATGCAGCAAGATATATATTCTTCTCGAGTACATGTATCATTCTCTAAGACAGACCACTTGCTAGGTCACAGTATAACTCTCAATGAATTCAGAAAGGTAGAAATTACACAAAGTAATTTCTCTGACCACAATGGAATGAAGCTGGAAATCAGTAAGGTCAGAGAACCAGATTAGGCACAAAGATATGGAAGTTAAACAACACACTCTTAGACAATTGGTGGGTAAAAGAAGAAGTCTCAGAAGAAAGCAGTAACTATGTTGAAACAAATGAAAATGACAGCACAACAAATCAAAACTTATGGGATGCAGCAAAAGCTGTACTGAGAGGGAAATTCATAGCCATAAATGCATATATCAAAAAAGAAGAAAGCTAAAATCAAAGACTTAACAGCACACCTGGAGAAAATAGAAAAAGAACAACAAACTAATCCCAAAGAAAGCAGAAAGAAGGAAATAACAAAGATTCGAGCAGAACTAAATGAAATCAAATTTAAGAAAGCACTAGAAAAAATAAACAAAAATAAACAAAAGCAAAAGTCTGCTTCTTTGAGAAGATCAATAAAATTGACAAACCCTTAGCTAGATTAACAAGGAAAAAAAGAGAGAAGATGCAAATACACAAAATAAGAAACGAGGAAGGGGATATCACCACTGACCCCAGAGAAATAAAGAGAATCATAAGAGGAAAATTATTTGCCAACAAGATGGATGATTTAGAGGAAATGGAAATATTCCCAGAAACACATAAGCAACCTACATTTATGAAAAAAGAAATTGATAAACTCAACGGTCCAATCAAAAGTAACAAGATAGAATCAGTCATCAAAAACCTCCCAATTCAGAAGAGCCAAAGACCAGACAGCTTCACAGGTGAATTCTACCAAACATTCTGGGAAGAACTAACACCAATCCTGCTTAAACCCTCCCAAAAAATAGAAGTAGAAGGCACATTACCTAACTCTGTCTATGATGCCAACATTACCCTAATACCAAAGCCAAACAAAGATGCCACAAGAAAGGAAAATTACAGACCAATCTCTCTAATGAACTTAGATGCTAAAATTCTCAACAAAATCCTTGCTATGTGAATATTCTCACTGTCCTGATTTTGTGATAATCAGGCTCCAAATAGCCAAAGACATATTGAAAAAGAAAAATGAAATCGGAGGAATCACACTACCTGATTTAAAGCATACTACAAAGCTACAGTGGTCAAAACTGCATGGTATTGGCCCAAGGATAGACATACTGACCAATGGAACCAAATTGAGAGTTCTGATATAGATCTTCACATATACAGTCAATTGATCTTCAACAAGGCCACCAAGTTCATTCATCTGGGAGAGAATGGCCTCTTCAACAAATGATACTTGGAGAACTGGATATCCATATCCAAAAGATTGAGAGAGGAACACCATCTCATACATTATACAAAAATTAACTCAAGATGGACCAAAGATCTAAATATAAGAGCCAAGACCACAAAGACCTTGGCAGATAATGTAGTGAAGCATCTACAGGAACTTGTAATACGAAATGGTTTCATGAACTTCGCACCCAAAGCATGAACAGTGAAAGAAAAAATAGATAAATGGGACCTCCTCAAAATTAAAAACTTTTTCACCTCAAAGGAGTTTGTCAAGAAAGTGAAAAGGCAGCCTATCCAATGGAAGAAAATATTTGGTAACCATATATTTGATAGGAGCCTAATATCTAGCATATATAAAGAAATCCTACACCTCGAAAATAAAAAGACGAACAACCTATTTAAAAAATGGGCAAGTGATTTAAATAGACACTTCTCCAAAGAAGAAATACAAATGGCTAAAAAGCACATGAAAAAATGCTCAACATCACTAGCTATTAGAGAAATGCAAATCAAAACTACAATGAGCTATTATCTTACAACCATTAGACTGGCAGCTATTAAAAAAAAAAGTGTTGGAGAGGATGTGGAAGAACGGGAACCCTCATCCACTGCAGGTGGGAATGTAGAATGGTGCAACCATTCTGGAGGACAGTTTGGCAGTTCCTCAAAAAACTAACTAAATCTACCACATAATCCAGCAATTCCACTCCTGGGTATATATCCAAAAGAATTGAAAGCAAGGACATGAACAGATATAGGCACACCAATGTTCATAGCGGCATTATTCACTATTGCCAAAAGTTGGAATCAACCCAAATGCCCATCAACAGATGAATGGATAAACAAAATGTGGTATATATATACAATGGAATATTACTCAGCTGTAAGAAGGGTTACAGTACTCACACACAGGATAACATGGATGAATCTTGAGGACTTTATGTTGAGTGAAGCAAGCCAGGCATTGAAGGACAAATATTACATGACCTCACTGATATGAATTAAGCAAATTGAGCGGACTCACAGAGCCAGAGTCTGGAAGATGGGTTTACAGGAAATAGAAAGGGAGAAGAAGGTTGTGAGCCAACGCCCATATGGACAAAATCTATGATAAGGTGTGTAGTTGAGCAGTGAAGAGATATGACAGGGGTGTGGTGATACTTTAGGGTTGGGTGGTGCAAGTTTGATAGGGGGTAGGGTGGGGAGGGTGGTTGGATGGTCCATGAAACTGGGGGGAGGATTGGGTGAGGGAGCAGGTGAACACTGGGTATTGGCGGGTATATGGTTGAAACTACAATGTTGAAAAAGCTCTTTTGGCAATATGACAAGGAAATGTCACTGGTTTAGGGTGTTGGATAGGGGGCCATTTGGGACAGGGCACACCTGGGGCAGGCTTCTAGGGAGTGTGTGAGTGATCATTTTGTCATAGTGTGTTGTAGCAGTGGGTGGACCCACATAGTGAGTGGGAAGAAGTTGGACTCCCATCCTGGGGAGGCCCGCTATGTTCTCAAACAGAGGGGTGGGAGTCTCTTGATAGTATGAATGGTGCCTAATAGGGGAGGACAGACCAGTGTGTCAAGCCCTCAGTATTGTTGCCAGTAACTATGAATATTGTCCTTCAAGGAGTGAAGCCTGGTGGTTGCCATGGGCCCCAAGGGGAGGGAGAGGGAGAAATAAAATACATGAAACGGGGTATTTGGGGGGTGATGGAAGTGTTCTACATGATCTTGCAATGATGGATACAGGCCATGTTAAATTTCATCAAAAATCATCCAAAGACATGGATAAACCCTGAAGATATTATGTCGAGTGAAATAACTCAGAGACAAAAGGACACATATGGTATGATCTCATCAACATGAACTAAACATAATGTACAAACTCATGGAGTTAATATCTAGAATATAGGTCACCAGAATAAAGAATGGTGGTAGAGAATGGGGAGCTGATGCTTAATTTATGGAAAAATTTTAATATGGTTGATTGTAAATATTTGGAAATGGGTAGAGGTGATGGTAGCAAATTATTGTGAGCATAATTAATAGCTCTAATATGTGTGCATGTTTAAGGTTGACAGGGAAACTTTAGGGTCATGTATGTCACTAGAAGGAAAGCTAGAGGATGAAACAAGACTGTGTAAAATAATGAAGCCTGTTATGGACAAGGAATGTGATCAACAGTACAAATAGATCAATGTTCTTCCATGAATTAGAAAAAATGTACGTTACTATTAAAAGGTGTTAATAATAGGATGATATATGGACAAAAATATACCAAATGCAAACTATGGACTATAGTGGATAATAATATATTAATATTCTTCCATCAAATATAATAAGGTACCACGCTAATGTTGTCAATAATAGAGGGATATGGGGTATGGGCTTTTCATTTGGGAATAATAAAAATGTTCTAAAATTGATTATGGTGATGAAAGCACAACTCTGTGATTCTATTTAGATCAATTGATTGTATACTTTGGATAGATTATAGGATGTGTGTATAAAAGTGCTTAATAAAAATATAATAATAATAAAAAAAAAACAACAGGGATGGTCCAAAATGTAAACCATAATGTAAGCCATTGACCATGGTTAGTAGCTATGTCTCAATATTTGTATATCAGTTGTAACAAATGTATCATCCACATATGAAAAGGCTATTAATATGGGAAGGGGGAAAAGTGGGAGGATATTGGGTAAATGGGAGTCCCCTGTATTCTGTACATAACTTTACTGTGACCTAAAACTTCTTTGAAGACAAATTGAAAAAAAGTAAGACACTGGGGAAATAAATGGAAGAAAATGTCACTGTACACACAGGGCAACAGATCTTACAGTGATGAAAGGCAAAATGTCAAAAAAAATTTTTTTCAGTATTTTTTAATATCTCAATTTTAAAATTTTATTTTATTTTTACTTTTCTTTTTAAAATTTCTTATGCTTAAAATTATCATTATTATTTCATTTTCTTATTAACTGTATTTGCTTATTTTACTGGCATCATTTTTGAAGGAGTTTTGGATCACAGAAAGGTTATAACTGTGGCAGGGGAGGATCATTGGTGTGGAGTGTCAGTGATGGGGGATACATGGGAGGAAGTTCACTTGGGCATAAATATAAGACATATAAATGTGTTCAAATGTTCATGGGGCATTGTCACAGTGAATGGAGATTCACAAAATAACCAAAAGAATATCAAATTCCCATCCTGGGGAGCTCTGCCACATTCTCTAATGGAAAGCAACAATCCCCCAAATACAGGGGTAATGACTAGTGAAGGAGGATGGTCCATTGATGGGCCCTTGAAATTGATGCCTCTGCTTATGAGCCTTTGCTCTTGAAATTGACACTTAGCCTAGTATTGTAGGGTGCCTAAGAGTTACCTACTGGGAGCCTCCTTGTTGCTCAAATGTGGCCTCTCTCCAAGCCAAACTCAGCATATAAATGCAATAACTTCCCCCCAGCATGGGACATGACTCCCAGGGATGAGCCTCCCTGGCACTGAGGAATTGCTACCAAGTACCAGCAAGCAATGCAATTGGAAAAAAAAAAAAA
>JAQZBX010111189.1:0-10302 GCA_029593785.1 Cabassous unicinctus
TCAAAACTGAATCAGTGAGGCACTTTTGTTTGGGTATGGGAACAACATACAAATTTATATAGCTTATCTTTGAGCCACTCAATATTACCCTTGATTTTTTCTTTGTCAAATAAAACTGACTTTTGCCACCCAACAAATGGATTTGGGAAGGAAAGCAGTGTACTAATTTCTTAGCTCAAGTGGCTGGAACACGGGTCTGGTGAGGTCCCAGTCTCAAGTTTGGTTCTCAGACAAACTAGATAGCCTTGCTCCAAGCTGGAGCCTATTGGGACCCATCACTTTTGCTCTGTTCCTTTGTCAATGACTGCACTAAACTGCCATTGTTCCCAAAATGGGAAAAGTCAGTATATCTAGTTGAGAAATTGGGGGAGAGGTACAAAACAAAATGAATATCCTATGATGGTGGATATCAATGTCTTCCTCTTCCTTACCATCTTTATATCTAGCATTTGTGGTGTTTACTATGTGCCTGGGATTATACTTTGGACTCTATGTGCATTATCATATTTAATCTTCCTTAAAAACCTTATGAAGGAGGTACTATTATCTAATTTTTAAAGTTAGGAAGGCTAGGGCTTAGAGAGATCGACTAGCTTATTTAAGGTAATATAACTAATAAGCATATCAGAATTTGAACCCAGGCAATCCAACCCAGAGTCTGACCTATTTCATAGCTATTTCATATCATTTGAATTCATCTGTTTCACTCAAGGGATGAATATAAGCACCACGAGATAAGTACAATATAATAATCTATAATTTGAACAGACTTCTGATGATAAATATCTATAAGCCACAAATATCTACATGACAAATATGGCACTTATTCTACAAACAATACAAATGCAAACATTCTCAGAGCTAAGATGATAAATTACTTTGAGAATTCTAATGGATAGAAATATTATAATGTAAATACTTGAAGTGTAATAAAGAGTACAAGCACCAATCAAAATTAAAGCTCACAGTTCATGTGGAAGGAAGCAAGAGTGGGAGACTAGAGCAAGAATATGTCACCATATGTGCTGGTTTGAGTCTTTTGCAGAATCCAGAAAATTACGTTCTTAAGCTAACCCATTCCTGTGCATGTAAACCTATTTATGTGGGACCTTTTGGTTAGATTCAGTTAGGGAACCTTTTGATTAGATCATTTTTAATCAGATGGCTTCAGTTAAGGACCTATGATTAGATTGCTGGACCCAGGGTGGGTCTTAAACCTTCACTGAAGTTCTATATAAACAGAGGAGAGAGGAGAAGAAAGGCTGCCCTTTTAGCCTGCTGTGTGAGAGAGGACTCCAGGATGGCCTGCACCCGCAGAAAGACAGAGAAACCCCAAGAGAATGAGAGACCAGAGGCTGGAATGAGTGGAGCAGCTGAAGCTGAAGCAAGGAGTCCTGGAGAAGAGGGGAAGAGACAAGCCACAGCTGAGGTCAGGGAGAAAATGAGCCTGGAGAAGGCAGAGACCAGCTGCCATTTTGCCTTGCCACTTGGCAGGAATCCAGGACCACCAGCAGCCAACCTTTGGTGAGACAGCATCTCTGATGATGCCTTGGATTTGGACATTTTCACAGCCTTGGAACTGTAAGCTTCTACCCTAATAAATTCCTGTTATAAAAGCCAACCCACCTCTGGTATTTTGCATTGGCAGCCTTCAGCAAACTAAAACACCACCATCTAAAACTCCCAAGAGAGTCTTGCATGGCACTGTTGGGGAGACAGAGCAACAGATCTGCATCTGAAGCCAGGATCAACCAGGAGGTCTGGGGCTATATTAAACCAAGGAACCCAGTCTCCTTGGCCAAGTAGCTTGGAAGCATCTTGGAGAAACAACAGCCAACATAAGAACATGTTCCTATTAGCTAGCTGGGACTCATGTCATAAAGCAGCAGAGATTGGCCTCATTCTGGAAACAGATAAAGGTGGCTGGGGACAATGTTATGCCTGGACCCCTTCCCTCTCCATGAGCCCAGTTCTTGTTTTATATTTTAAATACATAAAGATTACATATATATATTTGTGTTGTTAAGAGTGTTTAGGGATAGAGAAAGTCCCTAATTACAGCTAAAAGAGATGTCTCCAGTCTTTTGCCAATGGAATGTGTTATATCACTTAAATGGGTAAATAAGCCCTTTCCCCACCGTGGAGAAAGAAGGGCCTCTTGTGACCCTCTATTGATTAAGACTGCTGTGGAATGTTATTTGCAATCTCATTGCATAATGGAAATCAGGAGGTAGCTGTCATGGTTTCTGAAGACAAATTGCTGGTAGCTGAGACAAATCATAGCCTCTTTCATCTTTTACTGTTCTCAATTCTCAGTTAATGTGTATCTTTCAGGCTAAGTTTCTTAATTCAGTCTGCTCTACTGTCTCAGGTAGTAAAAATGAGTAAAGTGGTAACCAGAGTGACCCTGCTTTAGGAATCATGTTTGAGTGACCAGTATGCTGATCATTACCCCTGCGCCATGCATTATTTAATAAGGAACACAACTTCCAAAAGGGCACACAATTAAAAATAGATCCACACAGCAGCTGCTGTGATTATGACCAATACAAACAGAAATCCAACCAGGCATGAGTCAAAAGAAAAAAGACTGCTGCCAGACAGAACATTGTTGAATCTCCTTTCTGTTTTGTGTACTCTGACTTGCTAAGTCAGCCAGCAAGCAATCTGCACAGAGCAGGAGCTTCTCAAAGTGTCATCTGGCAACCAGTGGCATCATCATCACCTGGAAACTTGTTAGAAAGGCCAATTCCT
Organism: Cabassous unicinctus; assembly: GCA_029593785.1. Taxonomy (NCBI): domain Eukaryota; kingdom Metazoa; phylum Chordata; class Mammalia; order Cingulata; family Chlamyphoridae; genus Cabassous; species Cabassous unicinctus. The sequence goes on from JAQZBX010111189.1 coordinate 2,755, forward strand.
GGACTGCACCCCGACCTACTAAATCAGAAACTCCGAGGGTAAGCTCAGTAATTTGTGTTTTAACAAGGCCTCTGAGTGGTCCGATGCTCACTGAAGAGTCTCAGCGGTCTGGAGCCACAGGCCAGCCTTTAGATTTTGTCTTCCTAGAAAGTTGCAACTTTCGGTTGCAAAAAGCTGTCTTCCGAGGAGTCTGGGGGAACACCTGTGCTGAAACCAGATAAAATGACTACTATCTTTAGGGTGAATGTGTAGAAAAAGAGCACAGAACTTTTCTTACACCAATATATTTATTTGTATATATACCCTGACTTGTTCCAACAATGTTTTTAGACAACTTCTTTAAAAATATGTAGATCCATTCACAAGCCATTCTCTTAGAACCAGGGGTTCTTAACCAGGGATCCACGGACCCCCAAGATTTCAGGGGGTCTGTGAGCTTGAATTGAAAAAAATCAACTTATCTTTATTTTCTCTGACCTCCGATATTGAGTGTCATAAAACTACATGCCGCTATGTCCTGAGCAGGGGTCCGTGGTTTTCACCTGACTGGCAAAGGGGTCTGTGGAACAAAAAAGGTTAAGAACCCCTGTCTTAGAAAGAATTCTCACTATTTTCAAAACACCCTCGTTATTTAAAACCACTCAAAAGATAGACATTAACCACTAAGTAAGCTCTTAAGATGTCTTCAGTGTTGACTGTAAGATTTTAGACCATTCAAAGGTTAGGAAAAAGGAAAGTAATAGAGATTTTATTTAAACTCACCAATTTAAAATTTGCTGTCCCCCAGCAAGGGTCACAGTGCTCCTTTAGCAGTCTGACAACATGACCACAATACTCACCTAAAGTCATAAAATGCCATGGCCTGTGATGTCTGCCTGTGTTCTGTGAACCTAATACAGAACAAGGCATTTTTGTTAACTCATTAATTCAGCCCCTTTGTTGGTCCAAGAAGGGGCTCTATAGTACCAAAATTCACTCAAGAGCTACCAGTGTTTAGATGAAGCTCTACCTGTATCAACTGTCTTTTAAATGAGAAATGGTCTTTAAAACTCAAAGGGAAGTAACCTGTGTATTAATAAATAATTTATTAAGTAAATTCTGGTCTATTCATATGATGAAAACTCAAACAGCCATGGGAGAAAAAAAAAAAAAAAAACCACCAGGACCAACATGGTGGCATAAGATACTCCAGGATGCCATTCCCTAACAGAATCTTCAAACAACCTGCAAAACCTAGCAGAGCCATCTTCCTCAGAACTCTGGAAAATAGAGGGTTGTAGTAACTGGGTGAGTGTTTAACCAAGAAAAATGCAGCTTTAATAAACAGTAGGAGAAGTTCATGGCACCTGGCTGCACCCCCCCCCCACTTCCTCTTCTCCTGCATGGTGTGGACCAGCTTGCAATCTTATTGTGGGTCCCTGGACCTGTTTTGGGGGGAACAGAGTGAATCCTACGCACATACTGCAGTGCCTGTATATTGGTGTCAATCTATCAGGTGGCAGCCTAAAAGACTGTAGTAGGAAATTCGTCTTGAGATCACCCTCCCAGAACTTGCCCCACAAACAGAAGCAGCTTGCAGACAGCTAAAGCAATGTAAAAGACAACTAAGTCAAAGGAGCATAGGGCATACATTAGAGTGACCCATATGGGGATAAAGTCTACTTTATAAAAGGAGTAGAAAGAGTTTTATTTGACTTCCTGTAAATGGGAGAATTCTTAAGCATGAGCAAGCGCAAGCCCAAGCCCAGGAAAAGATGCAGGCTCAGAAAAGACAGAATGGACACTGCACTGCACTTCGGCCTCAGACTGATCTTCTTGATAGGAGGACTACCCTCTGAAGGAGACCACCAGTCAACAGAGAGCTAATTTGCAAAGATCTTGAAAGGTGTTATTTGTGTTGGTTGGTTTTTTTCTGTTAGCTCCTGGCACTCAAGGAAATCTGTCATATCACTATTTGGACACAAACTTTAAGAACAGACAGCTAAGGGATGAAATCACCAGAGTTAAAACTTTAAAATATTAAAATGTACAGTATCCAACAAAAGATTACAAGACAAACAAATAAATAGGAAATGATGGCCCATCCAAAGGAAAAATTTAAAAATTCAGAAACCATCAACAAAGAGGACCAGACTTTAGATATAACAAATGAAGACTTTTTTTAAAACTGATCCTCAATATGCTGAAGAAGATAAAGGAAAACATAGAAAAAGAACTAAAAGAAATCAGGAAACAGTGAATGAACAATATGACCATCTCAATAAAGAGATAGAAATGTTTAAAAGTAACCAAACAAATACCAGAGTTGAAGACCAGAATAACTGAAAAGTAAAAAGTTCCCTAGAGGGTTTCAACAATTGATTGGAGCTGGCAAATGAAAGAATTGGTGAACTCGAAGATAAGACAATGAAATAATTCAAGCTGAGGAGCAGAAAAAATAAGAATTTTTAAAAGGTGAAAAATGGCAAACAGAACAGAGGCTAAGAGACCTGTGGGACACCATCAAGTATACCAAGATGTGCACTGGAGGAGTCCCAGAAGGAGAAGAAAGAGAGAAAGGGGTGGAAGGAATATTCAAATAAATAATGGAAGAAAACTTCCTAAATTTAGTGAAAGACATGAATACACACATTCAAGAAGTCCAACAAAACCCAAACAGAATAAACTCAAAGAGAACCACACCTAGATATATAGTCAAATTGCCAAAAGCAAAAGAGAAGGAAAGAGAGTGGGTTAGCTCTAAGGATATGATCTCTTGGGTTCCACCCAGCTTCAAATTGCCACAATTGACATAAATGTACTATTAACTATAGCCCACAGTTTACGTTGGTGCTCACTGTGTTGTATAGCCCTGTGGGGTTTTTTTATTTTATTGTACTAACATACATACAACCTAAAATTTTCCCTGTTAATCATATTCAAATATATAATTCATTGCTGTTAAAAGAGAGAGAGTTTTGAAAGCTGCAAGAGAAAAGCAACATGTTGTGTATAAAGGACTCCCAGTAAGATTAACTATAGATTTCTCATCAGAAGCCATAGAAGCAAGAAGGCAGTGGGATGAGATATTCAAAGTGCTGAAAGAACAATATTGCTAACCAAGAATTTTATATCTGGCAAGACTGTTTTCCAAATATGAGGGAGAGATTAAGAGAAATAAAAACTAAAAGAGTTCTTCCCACCTGACCTTCCCTACAAGCAATGCTAAAGAGAGTTCTTCAGATTGAAAGGAAAGGATAACAGACAGTGGATCAAAGTGGCATAAAGAAATAAAAACCTCTGGTAAAGATAAAAATAAGTATAACTTAAATGCCAGAACTGTTGTATTTTTCAGTATATAGCTCCATTTTTTACTTCTTATATTTTCTAAAATACAAACACATAAAAAGAAATGATAAGTCTATGGTTTTTATTTATAATATATAAAGATTTATACTGTATCAAGTACACTATAAAATATAAAAAGTGAGAGAACACAGGGGTAAAGAAAGAATGTTTGTGTATGCAACTGAAATTAAGTTGGTATAAAATCAAACATGATTCTTACAGATTTAGGACATTAAATTCAAGTGTCATGTTAACCACAAAGAAAATAGATGTAAAATATATACAGAAGAAATAAGAAGGGACTCAGAATGGTACACTACAAAAAATCAAATAAAAATGAAAGTAAGCATTAATGGAAGAATTGAGGGACAAAAAAGGGATGAGTCTTACAAAACCAAAATAGCTAAATGGCAGAAGAAAGTCCTGCATTATCAGTAGCTACTCTAAATGTAAATGGGTTAAACTCTCTAGTCAAAACATAGACTGACAGAATGAATTTAATAAGCATGCACTCAACATAAGGTCTTCAAGATTCATCTATGTTATCCCGTGTGTTAGCACTTTATTCCTCTATCCATCTTCCCTATGGGATATAAGTCCCCTCTCAATTGGAGGTGGAGTGGACATCACCATCCCAGACTCTTCAGGATGGGAGGAAAAGCTATGGACTAGAGTGGACTTACTGGTATTCTACTATAGGCATATTGTGATTCAAGCAATGGAAGAAATTACATTGATGTGGAGCCAGTGGCCACTGAAGGCTCTGGGGGCAAGGAGATGGAAAAGCAGTTGTAATACAGGGGCTTTTTCAGGACTTGGGAATTGTCCTGAGTGACATTGCAACAACAGATATAGGCCATTTTACATCATCATATAACATGCAGAACTGTGTGGGAGAGAGTGTGGTCTACAATGTGAACTATGGTCCATGCTTTTAATAGCAAAGCCCTAGGATGTGTTTATCAATTGCAATTAATGTTCTACACTAATGAAGGATGTTTATGTGGGAGATTGTGGGAGGTGTGGGAGGTGGGGTATATGGAAATCCCTATATTTTTTGTGTAGCATTTATGTAATCTAAGTATCTTTTTTAAAAAATTTAAAAGTTTTTAAAAAAAGCATGACCCAACTATAAGCTGTTTACAAGAATCTCACCTTAAATTCAAAGACAAAAATAGGTTGAAAACAAAAGAATGGAAAAATATATACCATACAAATAGTAACCAACAAGATTTGGAGTAATTCACTATATAATTAAATATAAGATCTTCTTATAATATAAGAAAACAAAGGAATTGAAAAATATATACCATACAAATAGTAACCAAATGAGATTTGGAGGAGTTCACTATATAATTAAATATAAGATCTTCTTATAATATAAGACATAACAATTATAAGTACACATGCACCTAATATCAGAATTCCAAAATAGATGAAGGAAATATTGACAGAATTGAAGGGAGAAAGAGAAAACTCTACAATAAGAGTACAACATTTCAATACACCACTTTCAAAAACTGAACATCTAGCTATAAGATCAATGAGGAAATAGACAACTTGAACAATACTATAAACCAACTAGACCAAACATAACTATATAGAACACTTCACTCAACAGCAGAAGAATTCACATTCTTCCCCAGTACACATGGACGGATCTCCATAAAAGACCATATGTTAGGTCACAAAACAAGTCTCAATAAGTGCAAAAATACTGAAATCATACAATATATTGTATGAGAACTAGGAGGGAGAACTAGAAAATTCACAAATATGTGGATATTAAACAACACACTCTAAAACAACCAATGGATCAAAGAAGAAATTACAAGATAAATTAGGAAATATCTCGAAGCAAATGAAAACAAAACCCCACAAACCAAAACTTGTGGATGTAGAAAAGGCAGTGCTGAGAAGGAAATTTATAGCTCTTAATACCCACATTGATAAAGAAAAAAGTTCTCAAATTGAGACCCAAACCCGCAACAGGAAAATTGAAAAAAACAAGACCAAACCAAACCAAAGCAAGCAGAAGGAAGTAAATAACAAATATTAGAATGAAATATTTTTCATTCTAATGAAATAGAAGATTTAAAAAAAATAGAATCAAGGAAACCAAAATGTGGTTCTTTGAAAAAGATCAATAAAATCAACAAACCTTTAGCTGGACTGACAAAGGAAAAGAGAGAGAGGATACAAATAACTGAAATCAGAAATGAAAAGTGGAGCATTACTACCGACTCCACTGAAATAAAAACTACTATAAGAGGATACTATAAACAACTATATACCAACAAAAAAGGTGACCTAGATGAAATGAACAAATTCCTAGGAACACACAAACTATCTACATTTACTCAAGAAGAAATAGAAGATATCAACAACCAATAACAAGTAAAAAGATTGACTCAATCATCAAAAACCTCCCAACAAAGAAAAGCCCAGGATCAGATGGCTTCACTTGTGAGTTTTACCAAACATTCCAATAATTAACACCAACCCTGCTAAAGGTCTTCCAAAAAACTAAGGAGAAGAACACTCTCTCATTCTATGAGGCCAATATCACCCTCATACCAAAGCCAGATAAAGACATTGCAAGAAAAGAAAATTGCAGACCGATATCATTTATGAAAATACTTGCAAAAATCCTCAACAAAATACTAGCAAACCAAATCCAACAACATATTAAAAGAATTATATACCAAGATCAAGAGGGATTTACCCCAGGTACACAAGAGTGGTTCCACATAAGACAGACAATCAATTAAAGGATTACAACATATTAACAGAATAAAGGGGGAAAAAACACCTGATTATCTCAATTGATATAGAAAAGGCATTTGACAAAACACAGCATCTCTTCTTGATAAAACACTTAGAAAACCAGGAATACAAGGAAACTTCCTCAACATGATAAAGGGCATATACGAAAAACCCACCACTAACATGATACACAATGGTGAAAGACTGAAAGCTTTCCCTCTAAGATCAGGAAGAAGACAAGGATGCCCATTGTCACCACTGTTATTCAACATAATACTGGAAGTTCTAGTCAGAGCAATTAGGCAAAAGAAAGAAATAAAAGGCATCAAAATTGGAAAGGAAGAAATGAAACTTTCTCTATTTGCAGATGACATGATCCTACACACAGAAAATAAAAATTAAAAAAAAAATGCACAACAAAGCTACTAGAACTAATAAACAAATTCAGCAAAGTGGTGGGTAAAAGATCAACACCCAAAAATCAGTCATCTTTCTATACACTAGTAATGAACAATCTGAAGACAGAATCAAAAAAATTTCATTTACAATAGCAACTAAAAGAATCAGATATCTAGCAATAAATCTAACCAAGGATGTAAAGAACTTGTTCATAGGAAACTACAAAACATTGATAAAAGAAATCAAAGAAGACCTAAATAAATGGAAGGACATTCTATGTTCATGGATTAAAGAACAAATATTGTTAAAATGTCAGTTCTACCCAAAGCAATTTAGAGTCAATGCAATCCCAAACAAAATGCCAAAGGCCTTCTTTGTGGAAATGGAAAAGCCAGTCATCAAATTAATATTGAAGGGTAAGGGACCCTAAATAGCCAAAGCCATCTTCAAAAAGAGGAATGAAGTTGGAGGACTCACACTTTTTTTATCTTAAAACTTATTACAAAGCCACAGTAATCAAAAGAGCATGGTAACAGCCTCATAAACATATAGACCAATGGAAACAAATTTAGAATTCAGAAATAAACCCTCACATCTGATTTTTACAAGGGTGCCAAGTATATTCAATGGGGGGGAAATACTCTTTTCATCAAATAATGCTGGGAAAACTGGATGTACATATGCAAAAGAATGAAAGTGGATATCTATCTCAAACTATATACAAAAATCAACTCAAAATGTATCAAAGACCTAAATATAAGAACCAGAACTACAAAACTCCTAGAAGGAAACATAGGGAAGCATCTTCAGGACCTTGTGATAGGCAATGGCTTCTAACACTTTACACCCAAAGCACAAGCAACAAAAGGAAAAACAGATAAATGGGACCTCATCAAAATTAAAAACTTTGGTGCATCAAAGGACTTTATCATGAGAGTGAAAAGACAACCCACTCAATGAGAGAAAACATTTGGAAACTATATATCAGATAAGGGTTTAATATCCAGAATATATAAAGAAACAATAGGAACAAATCAACAATAAAATTACAACAAC
>JAQZBX010111190.1:0-10306 GCA_029593785.1 Cabassous unicinctus
AACAAATGCTGGAGAGGATGTGGAGAAATAGGAATACTCCTTCACTGTTGGTGGGAATGTAGAATGGTGCAGCCTCTGTGGAGGACACTTTGGTGGTTCCTCAGGAAGGTAAATATAGAACTGCAGTATGATCCGACAGTCCCTCTACTAGGAATATATCCAGAAAAACTGAAAACACTGGTGCAAACAGACCTTTGCACATGGATGTTTATAGTAGTATTATTAACAATTGCCAAAAGATGGAAACAATCCAAGTGTCCACCAACGAATGAATGGGTAAGCAAAATGCAGTATATGGAATACTATGCTGTTGTAAGAAGAAATGAATTTGGGACACAAGTGGTAACAGGGATGAAACTTGAGTACATTATGCTAGGTGAAATAAGCCAGACACAAAAGGACAAATACTTTATGGTTTCACTAATATAAACTAAATACAAAGAATAAACACATGGAGTTAAAACCTAGACTATAGGTTACTAAGAGACACACAACTATGTAATTATAACAAATAAATACCATAGATTGTACACTTCGGACGAATTGTATGCCTTATTAATATGTATCAATAAAATTGATTTTTTGTTTTAAATGGATCAAAGACCTAACTATAGGAGCCAGGACTATAAAACTCCTAGAAGAAAATGTAGGAAAGCATCTTCAGGATCTTGTGTTCAGCGATGGTTTCTTAGACTTTACACCCAAAGCACAAGCAACAAAAGAAAATACAGATAAATGGGACCATCTCATAATTTAAAACTTTTGTGCCTCAAAGGGCTTTGTCAAGAAAGCGAAAAGACAACCTACTCAATGGAGGAAAATATTTGGAAAGCACATGAAAAAATGCTCAACATCACTAGGGTAATACAAATCAAAAGTACAATGAGATATCTTCTCACCCTTACTAGATTGGCTGCTATTAAAAAACCAGAAAACTACAAGTGTTGGAGAGGATATGGAGAAAGAGGAACACTCATTCATTGCTGGTGTGAATGTGAAATGGTGCCATTGCTGTGGAAGATAGTTTGGCACTTCCTCAGGAAGCTAAATATAGAATAACCATATGACCCAGCAATCCTACTACTAGGTATATACCCAAAAGAATTGAAAGCATGGACTTGACGGATATTTGCAAACTGATGTTCATAGTGGCATTATATACAATTGCCACAAGATGGAACAACCTAAGTGTCCATTAATGGATGAATGGCAACAAAACTTATAAAGAAGCTTTTTATGAAACAGGGTGGAAATGTGTCTAAGATATAGTTCTAGTATAATGAAAGAGGGCTCACAATATTGTATAACAACATTACCATTTGTGTGAAAACAGGATATTGATAAATATATGTACATATATATCATTTGTTCATATGTATAAAAATATATGAGTGTATTTTTTCATACATAAATATGTATATAATATATCTGGAAGAAACCACAAAGGATAGCATTTAAATAAAGGTTTTTAAAGAGCTGTATTGTTTTGAACACATATCTTTGAAAAAAAAAGATATGAATGGAAGTGATAACACCAAATTCAGAGTAACAATTACCTTTGGGGAAGAAAGTTAATAACAGAATTAAGGAATGATAAATGGGGACTTCAACTGTATCTGTAATTCCTTTGTAGGTTTTTATTTTGATATTATTTCAAACTTACATAATAGTTGCAAGTTTAAAATAAAGAATACCTGTGTATCTGTTTTATAATTTCACCTATTGTTTTATTTATTTTTCAATTGCTTCATCATTTTTTTCTCTCGCCTTCTCTGTCTCTGTATATACACACACACAAAACACACACTCATACACAAATACATATATTTTTTTCTGAGTCATTTGAGGACAGGTTGGACACATGGTACTGCTCCTTTACTCCTAAATAATAACTACAGTACAATGATCAAAATCAGGAGACTTAACATTGATGTAAAGCAATTAGCTAGTCACAGCCATTGCAGCTATTGCATCTGTAATGTATTTCTTTTTTTATTGGTTTTTTTTTTCTTTTTTTGTGTATTTCTTTTTAAAAAATCTAAAAAGAACATGGCAAAATGTTAAAGTGTTGGTTGGAAGCAGAGATATAGCTATTACTCTCTACAATTTTTGTATATGCTAAATAGTTCCTATTCTCTAAACTATGAAACAAAGATATTTCAGTGTATCTAATGATTTCCTCTAGCCCATTTTTTCAACAGTCATCAATAAATATATATTACCTATCAATCATGGGGACTAAAAAAATGTAGAACACAAAATTCCTGGCATCCAGGAACTTGACAGGTTTCATTTTTGCAACTTGTAAGATACTTAACCTCACTCTGCATCTGCAAAGTATGACTCATGAAGACTACTACTACTACTCCAAGCCCTTTGCAAAAGCACATAAAAATGCCGGAGGCTGCTCATTACTTAATTGTTCTGGAACAGTATTTGTTTCTCAGGTGTATTTGGTGTTGCACACTCCCACTGAGATACCTCGTGGCAGGCAGTTTTCTCTATCTGAGCATAAAAGGAGACCTGTAAGCTCAATATTTTGCATTTTAACTCAGAAAATTTACCATCACCCCCCAGAGACTCAAGGGCTCTTGTATAGCTCAACTCCTCTTTAAATCATCCTAGTGAGGTATAAAGAGAAATCAGAATGTGTAAGCAAATCGCCCTGGGTCAAAGTCAGGATTATTTGCCCTCATCTCCTGTTCCTGTGCTGATTGATTATTCACTGACCCACTATGTTGTTTTAATTATTAACTCTCATTATTCCCTTTTTATCGTTTATTTGTAAGACAAAATACTGTAGGGCACTATCTGAATCTTTGGATTTATTTCCCTGCAATTAATAGTTGCTCAATACATATTAAATAAAACCAAGTTAATTTAAGATATGAGTGTAGGCAGTGTAGTAGTCCTTAAATAGAATGCAGATATAAACATTGCAATAAGAAATTAAATGCATAGATCTGAAATTATCAAAATTATTTTAAAAAACTATTATGCCCCAGAAGAAATTCCTTAAGAAAAAGTCAGCAATTAAAAAGCTCTGACTGGGGAGTGGATGTGGTTCAAGAGGTGAGCGCCCACCTCCCACATGGGAGATGCCGGGTTCAGTTCCTGGTGCCTCCTAAAAGAAGACAAACAAACAATGAGCAGACAACAAGCAGACATCTAGCAAAAACAATGAGCAGACAAGGAGCAAAAACAACTAGCAAACAATGAGCAAAAACAAATGAGCAGGGAGAGGATGTGCTCGAGCAGTTGAGTGCCCACCTCCCACATGAGAGTTCCTGGGTTTGGTTCCCGGTGCCTCTTAAAGAAAAACAATGAGCAGATGAGCAACAACAACAACAACAAAATAAGAGCAGACAATGAGCAAAAACAACAAACAAAAACAACAAGCAAACAGACAAGGGAGCCACTGCGGGGGGTGTGGGGGTGGTGTGTGAGAGAAACTCTGACTTTATTAAAATATGAGTACCTATGGGAAAACTAATGTAACTCATTATATCAAAGAAGTTTTGGGGGTTTAGAGGAAAAGGAAGTATTCTTCACTGAATTAAATTAAAATGAGGTTTAAATTGCTATATCTTTCTCATAGGAATAACACCCATGCTACGATTATATATACCTATTTTCTTTCAAACAGGTAAGAGTAGCCTATATTATCTGAGATTAGGAGATATTGAGGTACTTTCTTAGTTTTGTAAAAAATAAAATACAAAGTATTTATTTTTATCCTTGTTTAAAAAGACAGTATCTACATTTCAAATGTATTAGAGAAGTTGTAGGTTTACAGAATCTTCATGCATAAAATTCAGGATTCTCATGTACCACCCTATTATTAATACCTTATATTAGTGTGGTTCATTTGTTCCAATTGATGAAACTACACTTTTATAATTTTACTAATAACTATAGTCTTAGGGTTCATGGTTTGTGTTGTGCATTTCCATGGATTTTTAAAAAATTTATGCTAGTAACATATATACAACCTAAAATTTCCCCCCTTTAACCACATCCAAATATAAAATTCAGTACTAATAATTACACTCATGATATTGTGCTACCATCATCACCATCAATTACCAAAATATGGCCATTGTCCTAAATAGAAACTCTGTACGTTTTAAGCCTTAACTCCCCATTCCCTACACCCACCTCTTACCATGGTAACTGATATTCTAGATTCTGACTCTATGAGCTTGCTGATTCTAATTATTTCTTATCAGTGAATTCATACAATATTTGTCCTTTTGTGTCTGACTTATTTCACTTCCCATGATATCTTCAGGGTTCATCCTTGTGGTTATATGTATCCAGATTTCATTCCTTTTAAAAAGGGTTGAATATTATTTCATTGTGTGTATGTAGCACTTATTGTTTATGCATTCATTGGTTGATGGAAACTTGGGTTGCTTCCATCTTTTGGCAATTGTGAATAATGCCACTATGAACATCAATGTGCAAATATTTGTTCAAGTCCCTGTTTTCAATACCTACAAGGGGAATTGCTGGTTATATGGTAATTCTATGTTTAACTTTCTGAGGAAATGCCAAAATGTCTTCCACCACAGCTGCACCATTTTCCATTCCCACCGCAATGAATGAGTGTTCCTATTTCTTCACATGATCTCTAACACTTAGAATTTTTTTTGTGTTTTTTTTTTAATAGCAGCCATACTAGTGGGTATGAAATGATATCTCATTGTGACTTTGATCTGCATTTCCCTAATGGCTAATGATGTTAAGCATCTTTTCATGTTCTTTTCGGCCATTTGTATATCTTCTTTGGAAAATTTTCTATTCAAGTCTTTTGCCCATTTTTAATTGGGTTGTATGCCTTTTTGTTGTTGAGTTCAGGGATTTCTTTGTATATTCTGAATATTAAATCCCTAATGGATACATGGTATAAAAATAAAAAGACAAAACAAGTTGTCATTTTACTTTCATGATAAAGTCTTTTGGTGCACAAAAACTTTAATTTTGATGAAATCCCATTTATCTATTTTAGTTGTTATTGTTGCTTGAGCTTTTAGTGTAAAGTCTAAGAAACCACTGCCTAACACAAGGTCCAGAAGATGCTTCCCTCCTTTCTTCCTCCTTTCTTCTAGGGGTTTTATTGTTTTGGCTATTATATTTAGGCCTCTGATCCATTTTGAGTTCATTTTTGTATGAGGTCTGAGGTAGGGGTCCACCTTCATTATTTTTCAAATTAATATCCAATTTTCTCAGCACCATTTGTTCTATTTTTGCAATTGAGTGGTCTTTGCCCCCTCATCACAAATAAGTTTGCCATAAATGTAGGGTTGATTTCTGAGCTCTCAATTCAATTTCATTGGTCTGTATGTCTGTCTTTGTGCCAGTACCATGTTGTTTTGATTACTGTGAATTTGTCATAAATTTTAAGATTAGGAAGTGTGAGTCCTCCAACTTTGCTGTTCTTTATTGAGACGGCTTTGGCAATTCAGGGTTGCTTACCCTTCCACATAAATTTGATGGTTGACTTTTTCATTTCTGCAAAGGTTGATGAAATTTTTATTGGGAATACATTGGATCTGTAAATCACTTTGGGTAGAACTGATATCTTAATATTTATTCTTCCAATTCATGAACATGGAATGTCCTTCCATTTATTTAGGTCTAATTTGATTTCTTTTCACAATGTTTTATAGTTTTCTGTGTACAAGTTATTTACATCCTTCCTTAGATTTAATCTTAGATATGTGATTCTTTTTGTTGTTATTGTAAATAGAATTTTTATCTTGATTTCTTCTTCCAAAAGTTCATTACTAGTGTAGAAATACTGCTGATTTTTGCTTTTTCTGTGTTGATGTTGTACCCCACCATGTTGCTGAATTCATTTATTGGTTCTAGGAGCTTTATTATAGAGTTTTTCAGGATTTTCTGTATGTAGGCTCATGTCATCTACAAATACCAAGGTTTTATTTTTTCTTTTCCAGTTTGGGTGCATTTTATTTCTTTTTCTTGCCTGATTTTTCTGGCTAGTATTTCTAGTACAAAGGTAAAAACAGTAGCAACACTGGACATCCTTTTCTTGTTCTTGATCTTCTAGGGAAAGCTTTCAGTCTTTCACTATTGAGTATGATGTTAGCTGTGGGTTTTTCATATATACCTGTAGCCATTTGGCAGTTTGATGTAATTATGAATTCCAAAAATATATATTGGCTTATGCTTGTAAATTGGTCTGCTAATCTGGGCATGATTAGTTTATGATTAGGGCATTAACTGGGCCACATTGAGCCCCACCTCTTGGAGGGTGGGGGAATCAAATATAAAAGGCAAAGCAAAGGACAGAGGGAACAGTTTTTGAGTTACAGTTTTGATGTTGGAGTCTTGTGCTGGAACCCCAGGAAGTAAGAGAGCTTGGTCATGAGGAAGGAGAGAAGGTCCCGGGATAGAGATAAGCCAATTTGCCAGCTGGCCTTGTGGAGAGAAGCAAAGCCTAGAGAGCCTCATAGTCTACAGCTGACCTTGTGGAGGAACCAGAGGAGCTAAGCCTGGAGAGAAACGAGCCCCAGGAAGAGAGGAACCCAAGAAGCCTGAACCCTGGCAAATGTCGAGAGCTGTCTTGCTCCAACATGTGGCAATGGACTTTGGTGAGGGAAGAAACTTATGCTTTATGACCTGGTAACTGTGGATTTCTACCCCAAAGAAATACCCTTTATAAAAACCAACCCATTTCTGGTATTTTGCCTCAGCACCCCTTTGGCTGACTAATACAATACCCTTTAACATGTTGAGGAAGTTTCCTTCTATTCCTAGTTTTCTAAGTGTTTTTTTATCAAGAAGAAGTGCTGGATTTTTTAAAATGTCTTTTCTTGAAGGGATCATGTGGGTTTTTTCCCCTTTCATTCTGTTAATGTGGTGTATTACATTAATTGATTTTCTTATGTTGAACCACTCTTGCATTCCTGGAATAAATCTCACCTAGTCATGGTTTATAATCCTTTAATGTGCGTTAGATTCAGTTTGTAGTATTTTGTTAGGGATTTTTGCATCTATATTCATAAGGGAAGCTGATCTGTAATTTTCTTTTCTTCTGGTAATTTGCTTTCCTTCTGGTGATGTTGGCCTCATAGAATGATTTAGGGTTTGGCCCCTTTTCTTCAATTTTTGGAAGAGTTTGAGCAGGATTTGTGTTAATTCTTCTTGGAATGTTTGGTAAATTTCTCCAGTAAAGCCATCTAGTCCTGACATTTTCTTTGTTAGGTTTTATCACTGATTCACTCTCTTTACTAGTTATTGGTTTGTTGAGATCTTTTATTTCCTCTTGAGTCAGTTTAAGTAGATTGTGTGTTTCTGGGAATTTGTCCATTTAATATCAATTATCTTATTTGTTGGCATACAGTTGTTCATAGTATTCTTTTATTGTTCTTTTTAATTTCCATGAAGTCAGTAGTAATGTCCCTCTTTTCATTTCTGAGTTTAGTCATTTGTGTCCTCTCTCTTTTTTTCTTCATCAGTCTAGCTAAATGTCTGTAAATTTTATTGATCTGTCAAAGAACCAACTTTTGGTTTTGTGGATTCTCTCTATTGTTTTTTTTTTTGTGTTTGTTTTTTGTTTTTTCTCCTCTGTCTCATTTACCTCTGCTCTAAACTTTGTTATTTCTTTCCTTTTTCTTGCTTTGGGTTTAGTTTGCTCTATAAATTTTCCTCTCAGCACTACCTTTGATGCATTCCATAAGTTTTGGTATGCTGTACTTTCATTTCCATTCACCTCAAAATATTTCCTAATTTCCCTTGTGATTTTCTCTTTAACGCATTGGTTATTTAAGAGCATGTAGTTTAATTTCCACCTACTTGTGAATTTTCCATTTCTCCTTCTGTTATTATTTCTAGTTTCACCCTATTGTGGTGTAGAAGATACCTTGTATGATTTCAATATTTTTGAATTTATTGAGACTTATTTTGTGACCTAAGATATGGTCTATCCTGGAGAATGATCCACGTGTAATTGAGAAGAATATGTATTCTGCTGTTGTTGGGTGAAGCTCTCTGTATATGTCTGTGAGGTCTAGTTGGTTCAGAGTATTAATCAAGTCTTGAATTTCTTTATTGATCTTCTGTCTAGATGTTTTATGCATTAATGAAAGTGCAGTATTAAAGTCTCTTCCTATTAACGTAAATCCATCAATTTCTTCCTTCAAATCTGTCAGAATTCCTTCCTATATTTTTGGGCTCTGCTGTTAGCTGTATATATATTTATGACTGTTATATCTTTTTGTTGAATTGACGACTTTATTAGTATATAAAGACCTAATTTGTCCCTCATATCTGTTTTTGTGTTAAAGTCAATTTTGTCTGATAGTTGTATAACTGCTCTAGCTCTCTTTTGGTTACTACGTTCATGGTTTATTTTTTCCATCCTTTCAACTTTCAATCTACATGTGTCTTTGAAATCAAGGTGAGTCTCTTATAAACAGTATATGGTCATGGGTATATGGGTCATGTTTTTTTTATCCCTCTGCCAATTTCTGCTTTTTGACAGGAGTGTTTAATACATTTGCATTTAAAGTCCCCACTGATAATGTAGGACTTTCTTCCACCATTTTGCTATTTATCTTTGTAAGTCATAACATTTTTTTGTCCCTTGATTCTTCCATTAATGCCTACATTAATATTTATTTGTTTGGATTGTAACATATTGAGTCCCTTCTTATTCCTATTTGGATATATTTTTCATATATTTTCCTTGTGTTTACCATAGGGTTAAAATTTAACACCCTAAATATATAAAAATCATATTTGATTTGATACCAACTTGACTTCAATAGCAAGGACATACACTTCCTATACCTCTCCATCCCCCGTGACAGTTTGAAGCTGAACGGACCCCAGAAGATTATGTTTTCAAAGTTAATCCATTCCTGTGGGTATGGACATTTTGATTAGGTTATTTCAGTAAGATGTGGCCCAGGTTGGACCTTAATCCTCTTACTGTAGTCCTTTATAAGAGAATGAAATTCAGAGAAAGAGAAAGAAAGCGCCTGAAGCCAGAAGCTGAAGACAACAAAACCCAGGAGGGAAGGGAGAGACCAGCAGATGCCACCATATGCCTTTCAACATGACAGAGGAGTCCAGGATCGCCGACAGCTGGTCTTTGGGAGAAAGCATTGCCTGATGATGCCTTGACTTGGACATGTTCCTCAGCCTCAGAACTGTAAGCTTGTAAGTTAATAAATCCCTATTTTTTAAAAGCCAACCTATTTCTGGTATATTGCATTTCATCAGCCTAAGCAGACTAAAACATCCCCCCACATTTTTTGGGCTTGTTTACAAATTGTATCTTTGTACATTGTATGCCTAAAACCATAGATTTATCTTTACTTTTTTTAATTTACTTTTATCCTTTTTTAAACCCAACTCCCCTCCTCCATTTTTGCTGTTTTTGTGTCCATTCACTGGGCAATTCTCTGTGTCTGTTTCCTGCTCTCTCGTCTCATCCTTCTCCTCCTGTCTTCACCGGGATTCGATCCTCGGAACCTCCGATGTGGGAAAGAGGCATCCTAGTGTCTGCGCCACCTTAGTTCCTGGTTTTTCGGCATGTCTCATCTTGGTTCTCCCTTGTGTCACTGTCCTGTTACATCATCATCTTCTGCATGGCTCGGCGGGGCCTGGTGGTGCGCCCACGCGTGGCTCTTGGGTGGCTCACCCACTCGCAGAACCTGGCGGCACACCTGCTCACAGGGCCTGGCAGCGTACCCACAGGCAGGGCCTGGGGGGCTCACCTGCTTGCGGGGCCTGACAGCACACCCACTCACAGGGCCTGGCAACCGGCGTGACTTCTATATTTTTCTTTTTTTCCTTTTTACCAGGAGGTCCCGGGGGTCAAAGCCAGCTCCCTCCATATGGGAGACAGTGTTGCGGTCCAGCCGAGGCATGAGGGAACAGGCTGAAGGTGGTTTAAGGGAGTTGGCGAGAGTGATGAGTCGCACACCCAAGTGAGAATTGACGACTGACGACTGGCGATTGACTTTATTGCAAGATAAACACAGTTTTTATATTCTATTTTTTGGCAAGCGTAAGCATTCTCTTTGAAGTTATGCAAGGTTGCAGACGTCATATAGACTTGAGATAAGCGCTTTTAGTTCCATGGTGACAGGATGTTAACTTTTTAGGAACAGTAACTTATGGCATAGTAGTTCTTGCTCTGATGTCTAAGATTAGATATGCTAGACTTTATGTTTTTAGCTAAAGAGTTATCAAGATCCTGAACTATCTTTTAGGCAGTAGTTTCCTGCTTGTAGTTTACTTTTTAAAATTCTTACAAAGATCTAAAGAAATT
>JAQZBX010111191.1:0-10308 GCA_029593785.1 Cabassous unicinctus
ATTCAGGTAGGCTAGAGAGAAGACATTCATCTTTTAGGACTATGGTTACCCCACAAAAGCTAGTAGAAATGGTACCATTTGTATTTGCACCGTCCCTTTCTTTGTAATAGTCCAATGTGCAATGAGGTTCCAAGGCAAAATACAAGATAAACAAACAGCTATTTGTTTCACACACTATTTTATCGCAAATAAAATAAGGAAAAAATCTCTCCTATGTTGGCATAGAACTTGCTCAAGGTCTCATATGTAAAGGGTCAAGTCAGCAATATCACCTTGTGAATCTAACCTCTGGACAGCTCACCTTTCAAATCAAATACCCTAATCCTCTCTATTCAGTACACCTTCAGGTCAAGGGATTAAGGTTTCCCCGACCTTAAAGAAACTACTTGCAGGCACAAAAGCTTCATTTCAGCAGGCTTCTTTCCATTAAAACTGGTATATCTGAGATAGAAGCAAGGAACTGAGCTCTGGGGAAGAAGAGATTTTCACCAACTTCTGGGAAATCCCTTTGCTTTCTGAGTTCCATTTCTCAGTTCATTTTATGGAGCTCTTAGTACAGCTAGATCTGTCATTTCAGATCAACATTGTCAGGTTTGTTTGTTTTTTCACAAGTGACCTTGCAGATGGACAGTTGAAGAAACCAAGCTTATGATTTTTAGAAAGTTGTAGAATATTGGAGTTCCCCAGCCATTACAGATTAATCTGCCAAACTCCTTCATTTTACAGCACAGAAAAAAAAGGCACAGGGCAGATAAGAGAGTTCCCCAAATCATATGGAAATGGTAGGACTGGAATTCAGATCTCAAGATTCCAAGGAAAGTGTCCTTTTTACCAGGCCATACCATACTGTCTTTTTTTAAATACATTTTTTTCAATGTAGACCAGAGATCACACATGCAAATAAATGCAGATTAATTTATTGTCTATTCAAAATAATCCTCTTAGAAGTGTAAAATTATTTCAGTAATGTGACTATTTTACAAAATGATTTAGAATTCCTCTGTGGACATTAAAATTAGTGATTTCCTTAGTTACTAGACTTAGCTCTTTAAGGGCTCAATCTATGTTTAATTTCACCTGTACTTCCAGCATTTAACATAATACGGGGCACATATTAGGTTATCATAAACATTTTTGAATAAAAGTTTCCAATATTTATCTTTTAATAGAAAATGTAATTTTTGGCGATAGCCAATATCATGAGGAAAAGAACAAGTTTATAAAAACAGTGATTAAGTTGGGTAATTTGCTTCATAAGACTCAGCCCTTTTCTCATCCCCACTGGCCCAGAATAACTCCAGCACCAAGTATAGGTTTAAATAGAAGGGACAGATGAGCCATGTGTAGGGAAGCCATAAGTCAGTCCAACTCTGTCACTCTCAGGAGCACAAACTCCAAAGCAGGGCCCATTGGCAAGACACCAAACTCCAGAACTATCTGCCCTGACCATAAGACCTAGGTATCTCCAGAGCCCTCAGGAGCCCCACTATTTGGGGTAGTATGCATTTGGCAGTGTATGAGATCCTGCTGAGATGTGCATAAGCGGGTATCTCTTTTTAAATCTGTGGTTGATTAATGAGCCTCATGGCAGTATTTTCATCTGACCCCATATTCTTTTGGGAAGAGGAGTTAATGAGCTCTGTCTTTTTCCTACATTGTCCTGGGTGGGGCTGGAGGTGAGTTAGTCCTGGAGATAAATAAACTTCAGGTCTTTGGGATACTATGAGGCTTAATCAAAAATATATAAAACAACTTTAATTTGGGGCGTTTCTACCAGAATGACCAGTCAACAGTGCCAGTGGGAGTTTTTTCACTGTTCAAAATAACTTTTCTTTATTGGAGAATATGCTTGAAATATTCTGTTTCATTCTTTAAGGGGACTCTCCCCCTATCTGAGATTTTAAATATGTTCAAGTTTTACAAACAGAATCAAATTTTTACAAAGTGTGTTTAATCACTAAACTGGTTTGTGGAGAAGATCAAGGGTGGTTTTAGTCAGTTCCATCCATATACAAATATAGGTGTTAAATATCTTGAATATATGGGGACAAGAGGGTGACACCATGTGCCTGATTGCCCACAGCTGCAGCTTGGTGAGACAGACTCTGATTTGGAAGAAAGGAATACAGACTCAAAGTAGTGTGTTTATTAGTAAGTTGTTTTAAGACTGTAGTAACTATTAAAGATCACATGGTTTAAACCTTAACATTTATAGTGGAGATACCCAAGATTCAGAAGAAGGAAGTGCCTTGCTCAGTGTCACAGTGTAAGTTATTGGAGAAAATGTGATTCTAGACCCATAGTCCTATTGGTTTAATTTGAGATTATAATACATACTTTAATATTAGTCAATCCCATATCTGAATTTGAAATATTTTAAATTCCTATTTGAAAGGGACCTTTCAAAAATTAATTTGAATTTAATAAATTCTGCTATTTACTAGCTGTGTGACCTTAGATAACTACTAAACATGTCTAAGGGTGATCTCTGAGTGTATGTGATATTACACACTTTGTAGACTTGTTATAATGGAGCTGTATGTCACATCTAAACAATACTTAGCACATAGTAGATGCTCACTAATTGGAAGCTATGATTCTTGATGTGATATACTGTAACTCTATATTATATGCTTAATTATAATTATCATATGAATTTGTAGATGAAAGATGCTAATTAGATGTTTAAATAAACAATAATATGCTGTTTTGAAAGCTAGAATATCTCTTGAGATTCAAGGCTAACCAAAATATTCCTGAACCTCTATTACTTACTTCTTTTAAAAAATATGCCTTCAGTTAGAAACATTCAAATATTTACAAATAAGATTGTCATCATTTTTAGTTAGGGCAGTTCTGACACTCAGAATACTTGCCAGGTCCAAAGGGGTAGGATAGGAAAGATAGATAAAATATCTCTCTTTCACATAAGGAAACTAAGCCCTAGAGAGAAGAAATGTCTTTCTCAAGAGTCAGTAACTGAAAAAGAAAACTTAAAATCACACCATCCACATATCTAAATTAAATCACTTTGTCCTGTCTGTCCCATTTGTAACATGAGAACTAGGGGGTGAAACTTAGAAGTAACCCAGACTCTTCCCTGCCTTCATATTACAACTTGTAAAAACCATCAGATGAATTGTAAAAAATTACCTTATACATAACTCATACATAATTTATATACATAACTCTTATAACACCTTATATATAAATCTTTAGACCCATTTCACCCTGAAAAATGATAGATTTCAAGAGACAGATCAGACTGCCCCAAACTTATCAAATGACCCCTTATTTTGATAAGATAGTGAAGATATAAGGTTTTTCCTATATTCAGTATCTTTCTTGCCTTCTAAAACTAATTGTTGACACAGTATTTTGAAATCTTTTTAAAGTTATTCTTTTGTTTGAATGAATCTCCATAATTCTACTTCTTTGGGTATTGCTCATTTCTATTTGCCCAGCTCCTTAATTAGAGATAATCTAGTTGTTTTATCACAGAGAGTGTCAACCCAGTCCTAAAATAAAGAAGAAAGACTAATTTTCTGATCACTTCCTTTACTTAAACAATTTGAAAAGGTGAAAATAAACAAAACCAGGAGTGATTCTGGGATAACAAAGGAATCTTACTTAATCAATCCCAATCACAGACACAAAAATAATAGTTAAACACTAAGGGCAACATAAAGGGCAGTGAGGACTGCCTTTATCATAGATGAAGCTGAAATGTTTTTCAAACTAGTCATGTTCACCTCAACAATAACTAATGTAAGTTGATACTAAAGAGTATTTTTATAAAGATTTTATTCAATTAAACCTCACCCATTTATGATCTGTGTAAACAGATTTAAGCCAAACACAAAATGCTCAGCATCAGTATCCTAGTAAAAATATAGTAAAAGAACAAGTGACTATGCCAATAGTGAAACTCACAAACAGGTCCAAACATCATAAACTCAGTTTCTGAGATTTAAGAGTTGAATCCCAAATTTAGGAAAAGAGCATTTTTCATAAGTCAGAAAGTACCTTCATCAACATGAAGCACAAACATTATTATAACAAATGTTTTTATGTGATACTAGAGAAGACAATTTGCATGGCAGGGAGGAATCTGTGTGGCTGATTATTTTCCTGTCCACCTCTCCTAAGTTTTCAAAATAGATTTTTGACCTGTCAATTTGGTCTATCACTTAACTTTCTTGAGACTCCTCAGCCTCAAAAATGAAACAATAATATCTATATCATCTGTAATTTAAGTAAATTTTGAAGAAAGATCCAATGGGATTTTTCAATGGATAAGATGTAGAAGTAAGAGAAAGAGGCCAGGAATAACTTCTAGGTATTTAGCCTGAGGGTCTGAAAGGATGGAGTTGCCGTTATTGAGTTGGTGAAGACTGTGGAGGAAGCAAGTCTGGGATACTCCTCCAATAGACAGTATGCCAGATGGCTGAGCACATTTGAGCGCAAAAATTTAGGAATTGGAAGGAATTCGAGTTCTGTCTACCTCGCTGTTTAGATCAGGCCTAGCATGCATGGGCTATGTTTTGTTGGGTTCCACGGCAACATATTTCTACATGTGGCTATTTAAGATATTGCAATTTGGAAAGAGTCGATTGTTAATTTTAACTCTCACTCAGTAAGACTATCTGCAGAAAGTTGGGTCACATTTGTTTTTCCTGATTATTTTGTTATTGAATACACTTTATGCTTGTGGAAAAGAACTTAAGATATATATTAGATGTCATATTCTAAATACTACTTTTTAAAAATGCAATAGACTTTTAGACATAATCAAGAAATAAAATTCCAACTGGTATTGAGGATATAGCGATTGAAGGATGAAGGTAGAAAGCAGTTTTTATATGACAGTTTTCTATTCATAATTGTAAGCATGTACAGCTCCTTCTCTGGTTGACAAATTCCTACCCTGAGGAATTGTGGAGTGGTAAATTATTCATCGTTCCTATTAGGAAGTCAGTCGTTTTACAATGTATAAGTGAAGAAATAGAAATTTCAAGTCTATTATTTAGAATTATAAAGGTATCTAGCAGAGCAATACAAATTTAATATCTATAACACTGTAAGTGGTTGTTGAGAGGAAGTATAATTTTCATAGAAGGGAGTCATTAGATACAATATCAGTTGGAATCTGAGCAGAAAACAGATGGCACGCTGTTGTTGAAGAGAGTTTAATGAAAAACAGTTTACAAAACTGTGGACAAGGTTTAGGTAAAAAAAATATGCATTGATGAAGTACCCAGATTCTACCAAGGGGAAGAAGCAATTAATTACCAGCACCTTCCAAGACCTAAAGCTGTAGGAGAGGACCACTGGCAGGAGCTGTGGCTGAAAGGAGTTGTAGTCGTAGGTGGGAGCCACTTCCCACACATGGCCAACAGAAAGGTAACCAGGGAGATGACTACCCTCCCTCTGATCTTCTGATGATGCCTCCCATGGCCAAACCCAATTGGAAATCAGAATGTATGGGAGCCTCCATAGTGAAACCCAGAGGTCAGCCTCTTTAGTCACAGTGCAGGTTGGAGGGTGGATTTGGAGGCACACACAGAATATCTAGCACAGAGGCTCTCTATTTAAGTAAGAAGCTTAAGTATATTAAAATTGACAGGGAAGACACATAAATATAAAGAAATAGACAATTATTTTTAAAAATTTTAACTTGTAAATATATAAACTAATATCTTTTATGTTGAAGAAGAATATATCAGCAAAACATTGAATTTCACTTACATTTTTTAGTGTTTTTGATTTAATTCCCATTGTACTCCAATAATATTATATTCAAACATTTTTGTGAAAATTGAGGTATAATATCATTTTAAATTAATTCTATCATTCTACCCACATAGTTATCCTTTTCTTGTGATCACATCTTGTGTATATATGTATTTGTATATACACACACACACACACACACACACACACACACAGAGAAAGAGAGGCAGAGACAAAGATAACTGAAATATTGTGTAAATAATGTGTAAACAATAGTTATTTCTGTGTAACAAGGATTTATTCTTTTATTTTTTTCTTTGAACTTTTCTGTATTTGCTTATTTGATTAATCTCCCTGTATATTCAAAAATCTTTCTTCACTGCTGCCACCCACACCTCTGGGCAGAGCCCCACTTTCCTTGCTTGGGCTCCAATATATCATGTTGACTTGTCTTTTCCTGCCATGTGCAGAGTCTCTCCTCACACATTCTGGGCTCCCTGAACTGGGCCACCAAATCTGCACTTTGACACCTCCCTCACACTGGTTGAGCTCTGAAGTTTCGACTCAGAGTTACCATGTTTTTCCTCTCTCCTTAGTGTGGATGCCACACTTGCTTTTAGACAGAATTGTTCAGAAAGGAAAGGGAAAGAGGAATAACGATGCAATTCATGATTTTAAATGTTTATATTAGAAAAAAAGAGAGATATAAAATCATTGAGCTAGCTTTACACCATAAAAATCTAGAAGGAGAAAAGCAGACTAAAAGAAAGAAAATAATAAAAATAATAAATGTGGAAATCAGTGAACTAGAAACTGGACACACAATAAGTAAAAATCAGCAAAGGTAGAAGCTTTGTTTTGTTTTGTTTTGACAAACAATTTAGCCAAACTGCTCAAGAAAAGATAAAAGAGTAGACATTACTACAGCCAGTAAAATGATAAGAAAATATTATGAACATTATGCCAATAAATTTGACAACTTAAATGGACTGGACAAATTCCTTGATAAATACAATTTACTAAAATGAACATAATAAACAAGAAATCTGAATGCATATATCTATTAAAGGAATTGAATTCTTTATAAAAAATCTTCTTACAAAGGGAGGGCTAGTTACGGATTATATTATTATACTATTCTAGCAAATCTTGAAGGAAGAAATAATATCAATTCTACAGAACAGAGAGGAGGAGAAAACATTTTCCAAGTCAATGAGCGCAGCATAATCCTGATACCAAAATCCGACAAAGACATTATAAGACCAAACTACCTTATGATCCAAAATGCACACATCCCCAACAAAATATTCACAAATAAAACACAGCAATATGTTTTTGTTGTTGTTGTTGTTGTTTTTTACCATAGGAATACAAGTCTGGTTTAACTGAAAACCAGTAAATTTAATTTAGCATATAAATAGGATAAAGGAAAAAATCATACAATTATCTCAATAAGTACAAACACAGCATTCATGATAAAACTCTCAGGAAGCTAGGAGTAGACTGGAATTTTTTCAATATGATTAAAGACATCTACAGACCCTACAGTTTTTTTTAATATTCTTAATTGTGAATGACTGAATACTTTCTTTCTAAGAACAGGAACAGCACAAGTTTGTCCTTTCTCAACACTTGCCTTAAACATTTAAGTGGGAGTCATAACCAGTGTAATAAAGCAAGAAAAGGAAAAGAAGGAATAAAGATCTGAAAATAGGAAGTTAAGCTATTGTTATTTGTAGATGACATAATTGTTAGAGCCCAATAAAATTCACACAAAAACTTATATCTAAAATAAGTGAAATAAAAAATTTAATAATAAGTGAATAAAAAATTTCATTTCATTTCATTTAAAAATTTAAAAAGGGACAGAACACAAAGTCAGTATAATAAAAAATAAATTATCTTTCTATATAAACAATGACAACTGGAAAATAAAATTTTTAAAGTACCATGTAATAAACCATAAAAAACTCATCAAGTACCTAGTAATAAATCTAACAAAAGATGAGGAAGATATCTTTGCTGAAAACTAAAACATTGCTGAGATAAATAAGATCTAAAAATTTTCGGAGAGATAATATACAATACTCATAGACTGGAAAACTCAATATTGTTAGTATGTCTGATTTCTTCCAAATTATCTCTAGATTCAATGCAATTCCAATTAAAATCCAAGCAGCCTCTTTGAAGAAATTGACAAGATTCTAAAATTGATACAGGAATGTAAAGGATCTAGGATGTTCTAAGCACTTTTGCATTTGTATGCTTTAGTGTTTGTAAACACTATAACCTGAAAGTGTCCCTTGTCACAATGACAGAGTGACCCAATGTAAGGAAGGCCAAGAATTCAAGGCATTTGTAGGCACTTGATTTTATCTTTTAGTCTTCACAACAACTCTATGAGGTAGATAGAAGTATGGCCCCTACTTTACAGATGAATAGGGGCCATAAAAGACAATGAAATATATAAAAATGGCATTTAAATGCCATACCCAATAAGGGCAAGTTGAGACATGTTTACCTTACTTTTATTATCAATATCTCTAAATAAGAGCAGATGGTTCATTTAAAGTGATTCCTTGCTCTTCATATTATAGCCCAAACTATTTCTTTCTAAAATCTTCCAAAATGGTTGAATGAGCAATAATTTGAGATGAAGATTGAACGGCAATTTTAAAGCAGAAGTAATATAAAGGGATGCCAGGGCCTCCTACCTAACATTATATATAGAAGTTAAACTTAAAATGGATCAATTAATTAAATATCAGAACTAAAACCAAAGCATTCTTAGAAGAAAATATAGGGCAAAATATTCAGGACCTTGTGTGTGGCAATGAATTCTTAGATTAACATGAAAAGCATGAGGAACAAAATACAACCTAGATAAATTGGACTTCATCAAAATTAAAGACTTTTGTGTATCAAAGGATATTTTCAAGAAAATGAAAAGACAACCTAAAGAATGGGAGAAAATATTTGGAAATCTTAAATATAACTGTTTAATATCCAAAACATATAAAGAACTCCTACAACTCAACAACAAAAAGACAAATGACCCAGTTTTTTAAAAAAAGACAAGGACTTGAATAGATGTTTCTCCAAAGATACACAAATGGTCAATAAACACATGAAAAGATGCCAAACATTATTAATCATTAGAGAAATGAAAATCAAAACCACAGTGAGATACCACTTCATACTCACTAGGATAACTATTAAATCTAAAAAAGGAAAATAACAAGTGTTAGTGAGGATGTGGTGAAATTAGAACCCTCGTGCATTACTGGTGGGGATGTAAAATGGTGCAGTCATGGCAGAAAACAGTTTGGTGGTCCCTTAAAAAGTCAAGTATAGAATTAACATATGACCTGGCAATTCCATTCTTAGGTCCTAGATATAAACCCTAAATAACTGAAAGCCAGAACTCAAACAGTTACTTGTACACTGCTGAGGATTCACGGACATGCTCAGCAGCCATCTCCCAGCCTTTGTCCTAGCCCCCTCCTTTTTGTGTGTACAGATATTTCAATGCTTTCATTCCACAACCCAAGGGGCGGGGTGTTAGGTCTAATGGGAAGGTCTGACCATTCCTTAAACCAGAAACCAGGAACAAGCAGCCCCAGCTGCTTATCAAGGCTGAAACTCTCTATGGCCGAGCTCCCTCCCCTGGGGTTGTATAAATACTTAGCACTCAAACAGCACAGGGTCTCTCTTCTCTGACCACGAAGTGGGCTTGAAGAGCTGCCATCCAATGATCCTGACCCAAGTAGTTGGCTTCCCCTGGAGACTGGCCATGATGGGATCTATTCCTGTTCTCTTTTGGACGCTTTGTGCTCTGTAAGTAACAATGTGGTCATTTGCTGAAAGTATCTGTTGTACCTTACTCCTATAGCACCATATAGCAACTCGCTCCACATACACCAATATTCATAGCAGCCTTAGTCACAATAGTCAAAAGGTAGAAGAGCCCAGTTGTACATTGACAGATGAATGAATAATCTAAATGTGATATATACATACAATGCAATATTTTTTAGTAATAAAAAGGAATAAAGTTCTTATACATGCTACAACATGGATGAACTTTGAACGTATTATGTTAGGTGAAATAAGCCGTACACAAAAGGACTCATGCTGTAAGATTCCATTTCTTTGAAATATCTAGAATAAACAAATTCATAAAGACAGAAAGTAGATTAAAGTTACCAGGGACTGGAGGGGTGGGGTGGAGGTAGAATGGGGAATTATCGCTTAATGGATAGAGAGTATCTGTTTTGGGTAGTGAAAAATTCTTGGTAAAGGATGGTGGTGATGGTAGCACAGTAATGTAAATGTAATCAATGCCATTTAATTGTGTTCTTAAAAATTGTTAAAAGAGCAAAAATAAATTTTAAGAGATGCTAGGGCCAGGATGAATCCCAAGAGATTATTCCCAGGAAGTACGCAGTGAAGAGGATGGACATAGGCACTCTCAGACTTCCATTCGTTCCAGCAATGTGAAACCCTGAATTAAACATTTTGAAGGAACCAAACTTTATTATTATATAGGGGTAACCGAGAAAATGAGAAATCAAT
>JAQZBX010111192.1:0-10306 GCA_029593785.1 Cabassous unicinctus
AACAAGACTTATAGGAAGAGCTCTGAATTCTATTTGGTTAAATCCTCTGCTAATAATCCACTTGGTAGACAGATTGGGTGGGTGCCAGCCTTTGGCCTTTTGGCCCTTAGATCCATACCTTGCCATTAAAGAAGCCACCTCTGATACAGAACAGAGCAAGTGGATGAGTTATCTCTGTTTTAAGTACTTGAGGTTTACGAACAATTACCACATGTATGTGCTAGAACACATGAATTCAGATAAAGACATAGCAACACTTGTCACAAGTGAAGGTGACTTTGCTGGAGGTAACAAATCTGTGTATGACACAAATTATCAGTGCAGAGTAAATAGTTAGTCCTTTCTAGCATAAGCTCACACAAATCTAATTTTTTGAGTACATCTTAAATTGCAACCATTATTTGAAGAGCCTTACGTTTTCATCTATCATTGTTATTTATGATTCATTTCCTCTTCATCTCAGAGTATGTATTTAGAGATTTTGAGAGTAGCCAGGGGAATCAGCAAATCTTTGAATACGAGTATCTCCAAAGGTGAAGTATGAAGATATAATAATATCTTGTTATTTTGTTCTTGTAATTGAAACTTTTATTTTAAAGAAAACATGCAATGCATTTGTGAATACAACTATCTTTAAAAATATATGTATGTTTCAGGGCCAAACATTAGTTCACAAGTTCCTTAGAGCAAAAATTTATAGCCATTTTTCCCTTTAAAATTTTCCATAGCACCAGGTGAAGATCCCTCAGAAATCAGAAAACAAGTGTTTCATGTATGTGGATAGTCTGAGCTGCTATAACCAAGGAACCAGGGCATAGTCCACTAAACTCCAGCTTTGTACATCTATAAATCTTTCCCCATACACACATGATGTTTGAGCTTTTTGAGTCATCTCAAAAGTTTCAATCCCAGTGCAAAATTTCTCAGCGTCATTGGAATATTTAGTGCATTTTCTGTTTCAAAACAGAATGAAAATGAAAGGTGAGGGACAAAAAAGGTATTTATTGGCCCTATACCAATAGCTACCTGAGTACGAGGTATATGTTTTCTATTTATTTTGTATTTGCCCATATCATAAAGGACAATATGGTAATATGTTTTTTAAAAAAAGTAGACAGAGTGGAGAAGAGAAATAAGCAAAGTGATTTAAAATGGGATTTAGAGTGTCAGATTGCCACATACCAGCTACAGGGGAAAAAAAAGAGAGAGAGAAACTGTATTGGTGCATGTGGGTGACATGTGGATTTTCTTTGTAAGGGAGAAGAGTTATTTGTCCCGGAAGGAGAGAACCAAGTGGACAATAATATGGAGTTATGTAATGATAATAATGACTATTATAACTGTAGCTCTCATTTGTTGAATATTTAGGATACACTAGATACTGTGTCATACATTTCATATCCACTCATCCAGACATCTAACCAACCAACCTATTATCCAAACATTCAAAAAATATTGACTAAGTGCCAATGACATGTCAGCCCTTGTCTTTGGAGCTGATAACTATCATGAACAAAAGAGGAAGGAGCCCTGCCCTCAAAAGCTATCTAAACTAGTGGAGGATATGGAAAAGAGGAATAAACAAATAAATTAGTTAGCACAAAATGTGCTCCTTCCCTTGAGAGCAAGGGAAGAGTGGAGGTGATATTTAAACTAAGACTAAATGGATTTGAAAGATTGATGACATTTCCATGGAGAATGGATGGTAAATGGATAAAAGTGGAAAGGAGAGAGCAGTAATGATGTCATTGTAGTGGCCCAAATTTGTTGGTGACACAGTGGGCTGGAATGGTTCCATTCACAATAGAAAATGGATAGAAAAAACAATAGAAATTTGTGTGGAGTAGAGATACATTATTTTGGAATTGGAAGCTTTAGAATTTATTGATAGATTATATGAGGGAATTCTTCCTTAGGCACAATTCTGAGAACATCCAGATTGTGTTCATGGCTGATAGAAATAAAACTCGTAGAGATCAATCAGTTTTAATCACAAGCTTTATTGAGCATCATAAATAAAGTAAGCCTCTTAAGTGGAGTTTCCTGGGATTCCATTCTGTTTCTCATGTGGATGCCCAAGAAGGTAGATAATGTTCTGGATTCCATATAGGGTGAAAGACCCATCAGTTCTGGAAAGCATTGTTAAAAGAACCCAGATGCAACTCATGCTACCGTCAAAGGTAATAAATGCTCTTCAGTAAGCCGAGTCTCCCAGGCTTTAAACCTGATTTCAGACCCAAAAACGTACTGCATTAGCCTCTTGCTCTTCCCTTTGTCCTGCTTCCATGCCCAAGTTATGCAAACTGATTCTGCCTCTGAGCATGAGAACTTTCAGTTTATAAGAGCTTTGTTAAGGCAGGCTAATGAGCGTTTCAATGTTATGTCTTGGGAAACTTGGAGGGCAATAGAACTATAAACTAATGAGGAAAACTAAGGAAAGAGTAGTTTCAGATAAAATCAAAAGATCATTGTGATCTATCAGAAATGTTGATGTAACAGTGATGATAGTTTGTGAATATTAAATGGATGTATTTTTTCCTCCCCTTTAAAGAATAATGCCCTGGAATTCCCCACCCATTGAAATAGTAAGGTACCCATGCCTCAAAGGAAGAGTGGATAGAGGATATAATAATGAGGTAATTCTTTATAGTAGCATAATTTTTTAGAAAGAAAAGGAAAAATAAGTTTTCATAACCAAGTTTTGTCAAGAAAGAAAATAGACTTCTAAATTCCAAATATCTGCCATTATGCATACCCAGAGGCAAGCCAGGAAGGCTCAGAGTTTACTACAAACCACAAGTAGAAAAGAGTTCAGAGCGTGGCAGGAGGGATATTATTGATGGGAAGAGCAGGAAAACATCCTTTGCAGTTTCCATGAGGAGGAGCTAGGAAGACAGAAGGAAAAGAGATAGAAGCAAGAAAGGAGTGTCCTGGCTCCCTCCTTAGAGACAGCACCAGGGAGCTGATGTGCACTCTTGGTGTAAGGGGCATGTTCTTGTTTCTTGGAAAATTGTACACCCTTGTGTTCAGCATAGTGTTAGAGGAACAT
Source organism: Cabassous unicinctus (assembly GCA_029593785.1). Lineage (NCBI taxonomy): Eukaryota > Metazoa > Chordata > Mammalia > Cingulata > Chlamyphoridae > Cabassous > Cabassous unicinctus. The sequence goes on from JAQZBX010111192.1 coordinate 3,050, forward strand.
GGTGTGGGCCAGTTGTGGATGCATATGTCCAGGACTGAATGAGAGAAGAAAATGGACAGTGGAGAAGGGATCCAGGAGTTTCTCAAAGCCCCCAGTTAGAAACACAGATGGTTATTGTACGTTATGAGCCAATGAGCCACCAACTGAGCTACCTTAGTAGTAAAAGTCAAGATGACTCTGCTTACAGAGACTGAATGTGGGCCATTTAAGCAGGGACTGAGGAGGATTTGGCTGAAATTTTGGAGGTTCACATAGCCAATGAGAGATGAGCAAGGCTGACTTGGTGAGGTGGGAGTGGCCACTGTGACCCTATAGTGTACTGGGAGCAAAAGCTACAAGTCACATGAGCCATAGACTTTTAACAGCAAATACCAGTAGGACATCCATCAACCACAAGAGCAAGGAACATACCCGAGAAAGCCTTCAAGGCTTCAGAGGCCAAGAGAAGAATGATCATGCTGAACTCGTCCCATCTCCAGAAAGCCTGAAAGATGGACCTCACACCCAGGCATAGACTTTAGAAGGAGATGGGATAGGACCAGGGGTTCTTAATCAGGGTCCATGGACTCCTTTCAGCAGAAAGATTTCAGGGGATTCATGAGCTTGAATAGAAAATTCAAAAAAAAAAAAAAACCACATTATTCTTGTGGGGATGTGTTGGTGCAGGTGTGATATATTTATTAAATAATGCACAGTATAGTGTGGACTTAGTAAGGGGTCTGTGGTTTTCACCTGACTGGCAAAGGGGTCCATGGAACAAAAAAGGTTAAGAACCCCTGGATTGGATGGTTTATTCATTTATTTTTATCTCTATCAGTGAGAAAGGGGATACATAAACTAGATTACATCATTTCTAGGAAATGAAGAATGCTACATATTTTTGTATATAACAGGTTTTAGTAGGTTACATTCTTATCATGATCTACTAAGTAAAAAGAGATGTCAAGAATATAGAATATGTATGTACTGTTTAGTTTTTTGATACATTTTCTAATAAAAAAATCACACGAGAAATATAATCAGTAAAGTGATACCTTAATGTGCACATCCTCAATAAATAAATGACTTCAGTGATGTAGAAAAAAAGAATACAGAACATATGAGAAATCTGAAATACATATATATATATAAATATATATATACACATATACATATAAATTTAGTCATCTTCAGAATATATAAGTCATTGTCAGGATAAAGGAGATATTTCCGGGGAATTGATTCACTTATCTTTGGAAAGGTATTACCCTCACTAGAAACTGAGGGAAGCCTAGAGATATCTAAGCATTTCAAATTTGGGTAGAGAAGAAAGAACTGGTGAAAAATAAGAAAAGCAGACAGAGAGATAGGTGGAAAGAGAATAGTGATATGAAGGGAAGAAATAAAAGTGTGCCAAGAAGTAGGTGGTGGCAGCACATCAAATGCTACTGAGAAAGTGACTAAGAAAAGCATCCATGGGCTTTGACCACACAGAAGTTGTTGGAGACAAGAACAGTGGAATGATGGTGCTGGAGCAGGAGACAGCTGTAGGTAAAGATAGAGAACACTAAGCTTTTAAGAAGTTCAGAAGAAGGAGGGAGTGAGTTTGAAACTGGCAGAAGGTAATGGGTTGAGAGAGGGATTTATTTTTTTTGTTTGTTTTTGTTTTTTAGCTAGAAAACTTTACAGCAGATTTGGCAGGGAAAGGGGATGAAACTTTGGCTGAACTTTTGGGGGTTCACATAGCCAATGAGAGATGAGCAAGGCTGACTTGGTGAGGTGGGAGTGGCCACCGTGACCCTATAGTGTACTGGGAGCAGTACACTTTTGCCAGGGGAAAAAGGGACAATTGAAAGAAAATAATCTGAGATGAAGTGAAAAGGGAAGGGATTTAGAGCATACATGAAAGGAATAACCTAAAGGAGAAAGAAAAGGAACACATCTCTCCATTGAAACATGGGAGAAGTAGGAGAAGAAGGAGAAGCTCCAGAGATATTTGTGTGATATGAGAATACAAGGGAGATGCACCTAATATCATCAATTTCATGGACATAAAAGAGAAAGTCACCAGCAGAAGTTGTGTGTGTTAGGAGACAGGGAAGGAGATGGAAAAGGGTGGAGGATGGTGGATGGTAGACTCAGAAAAAGGTGTGAAATTGTGTTTGGAGAAAATGAGAGGAAGAGTTAAGATAGAACTGTCCAGAATTCTCAGACAGTTCAGACTTCCCTTTGGAAGTGGGAGATTATAAATTAAAAATGACACAAATTGGGGAGTGGATGTGGCTCAGTGGTTTGAGCGCCTGCTTCCCATGTATAAGGTCCCAGGTTCAATCTCTGGCACCCCCTTTAAAAAAAAAAGACGCTAATTAGTATGATTTTGTAATTTTTCTCCAGCAGTGCCCCACTGGGTGAAAGGACAAGGAAACAAATAATTAGGTTCACTCAGTGTTGGGGTTTTGCCCAGCAAAAGTAATAGTAAGTGCTTCAAAAGAATTGAGGACAATTGTGAAGGGGTGATTATATTGATAAACCATAGGCTTTAATCAGTTAGGAGAAATTTAAGCTAGTAAGTGGCTGATAATAAAATAAATCTTGCCTGGATAGGAAGTCAAAATGAAGTTGAGGGATCATTTCCAAGGGTTTACTTAATTTGGAAGAAGCGGGAGCTGTAAAAATAGGATGCATGAATTTGTGATTTTGGAGGCAGAAACAGTCTGTAGGCATGGCAAGGTCTTGTATGTGTCTTTGAGAATGGGTAGTAGAGGTTGAACAGAAAAAAAACTTCATTTTAAATAAGGGTATTAATTTCCCCAGTGTGGGACATGACTCCCAGGGATGAGCCTCCCTGACACCGAGGGGTTACTACTGAGCACAGACTAACCATGCAACTGGAAAAAGACCTTGACCAAAAGGGGGAAATGGTAAAGACAAATAAGTTTATATGGCTAAGAGATTTCAAAGTGATTCGGGAGGTCATTCCAGAGGTTATGCTTATGCATGTCTTGGCAGAATCTCATTGACTGCCAGGGTAGATATTGCCTCAAATAGCCCTCTCTCCTTAGGGCTCTGGAGACATCCAGACACTGTAAGCAGGGCAGACAGCCCAAGAGTTTGATGCCCTGCCAGTGGGCCCTACTTTGGAATTTATGTTCCCTAGTGTGACAGAGTTGGACTCAGTTGTGGTTTCCCTACATATGGCTCTTCTTCCCCTTCTAGTTGAACCTATCATTAGTAATAGAATGTTGGTGTAAGTCCAAGAGACTTAAATCTTTGGGCTTTCCATATGCCAGTTGGACCCTGAATCTCAACACTGTTGCAACACCTACTCTCCAGTTCATTGGACTCACCCAGGACAACTAACAAGGAGATGATGATGGACAATGACCATCTCAAGGAACAGAGAGAGTCTGCAACTGCAAATAAGATAATCCCATCCATCTGCCCCATAGGATCTAAGACCACTCTCAGTTAGAGGCAGAGTGGGCACCACCATCCCAGAATCCTCAGGATTGGGGAATGAACGATGGACTAGAGTAGACTTACTGTTATTCTACTACAGAGTTATTGTGATTCTAGCAATGGAATTACTGATATCATTGATGTGGAGGCAGTAGCCACTGGAGGTTCTGAGGGGAGAGAGAGGGAAAAACAGATGTGATATGGGGGCATTTTCGGGACTTGGGAATTGTCATAAATGACATTGCAATGACAGACACAGGCCATTATATATCTTGTCATAACTTACAAAATTGTGCAGGAAAGAGTGTAAACTACAATGTAAACTACAGTCTACGCTTAGTGGCAATGCTCCAAAATGTGTTCATCAATTGTAACAAATGTACCACACTAATGAAGGCTGTTGTTAATGTGGGAAAATGTGCAAGGGGTAGGGAGCAGGGCATATGGGAATCCCCCATATTCTTTATGTAATAACATTCATGTAATCTAAGTATCTTTGAAAAATAAAATTAAAAAGTGTATTTAAATAAATAAATAAGAATATTAAGAGAACTACTGAAATACTGGAATTGGATGGAGAGAAAAAGGGTGATCCAGATGCTAAAGTAGTCAGAGAAAGAGAGTAAATTGCCAGGAAGTCTTTATAAAATGGTGTAGCAGTTTGGCAGTTTGATATAGTTATGAATTCCAAAAATAGATATTGGCTTATGCTTGTAATCTGCTCTGTTCCTCTAGGCATAATTAAGTTATGATTAGGGATTTGATGGGGCCATGTCAGTAGGGCATTGAGCCCTGCCCCTTGGTGGGTGGGGTCTCAAAGATAAAAGACATGGCTAAGGACAGAGTTGGAGTTTTTTTTGAGTTGGAGTTCTGATGTGGAATCTTGAGCTGGAGCCCTGGGAAGCAAGCATACAGAGGAGCTTGGTCATGAGGAAGGCGAGAAGGCCCCGGGAAAAGAGATGAGCCTTTTGCCTGACAGTTCACAACTGGCCTTGTAGAGAGAGGCAAAGCCTAGGGAGCCTCATAGTCTGCAGCTGACCTTGTAGAGGAAACAGAGGAGCTGAGCCCAGAGAGAAATGGGGCCCCAGGAAGAGAGGAACCCAAGAAGCCTGAACCCTGGCAAACATCAGCAGCTGTCTTGCGCAAACATGTGGTAACAGACTTTGGTGAGGGAAGTAACTTATGCTTTATGGCCTGGTAACTGAAAGCTTCTACCCCCAAAAAAATACCCTTTATAAAAACCAACTGATTTCTGGTATTTTGCATGAGCACCCCTTTGGCTGACTAATAAAGATGGCATCCCTTTGGGGGAAATGGATGTAAAGGCAGATGGTTTGATCCTTAGGGGTTTTACCTCTGAGGAGGATGGAGCAATGAAATGGTAGTAAGAAGGAATGACAATACTGACCACTTTTCCACTGAAAACTGTTTATATAGAATCCTATGAAATGGATAATAATAATGTTATCATTTTATATGCAAGAAAGGTTAAAAAAACTCACCCACATTGGCAAGCTAATAGAGTGTAGACTAAACTTAAACACTTTCCCTTCCTATATCTACAGAAAGGATTCAACACAATCCTACTTCCTTCTTTTTGTAATTGGCTTCATTCGTTCATTCATTGTCTTTCATTTATTCATTCATGCATTGAGCCCTGGCATGTGCCATATCACAGTACTAGAAACAGGGAAAATATTTCAAAGAAAATAAATTTGATGACTGCAAAGCGAAAGAAAGGCCAGGAGTACATTCATGGGAACTTTGGCATCAAGCCCTTGGAAAGGTAACTAAAAAGACCTTCAGAGAAAGTTCAGTTGCATAGAGTCCACCCAGCTATCAGCGCATGTTAGCCTGTCTCAGAGGAGAAAAATTCCAAAAGGCACACAATTTAATTGATTGAAAATGCATCCAATTTAAAGTTAAATAAGAATACTTTGGGCTCACTGCCAGAGAATATGAATATATCGGGCTTTTCAGCACCCTGAATTTAACCAGCTGGGATTTTTAAAAGGCTTTCCTTTCCAAGTATTATTGAAATGAGTGATTTTCCTTTTGATAGGCAATCTGCATTTCATCAACGAGATAGAACACAGCCTACGTATCTTACCATCCAAAGAGGCAAGCTCTGTAAAATGTGTATGTTTAGCATTTAACAGAAAGATATGTTCTACAATTTTTTGAGACATGAAAGTCTAAACAGCATGAAAAAGTAGGCTTCCTGCAAATTTATTAAATGGCATTTCAATCAATGTGTGTGTCACAGTCAAAATATGAAAAATAGAATAGTAAAGAAAAAAGGCTTTTGAAAAATTTTAACTAAGGGATATAAAGACAATGGGAAATAAATTTATTGAGGGGAAATTATTTAATTTGATCATAAGGCATATCTTTATTTGCTTTGGACTGTGAGAATTCCACAATTCTTTAATGAATCTGAAGTTTTTTGGAAATGGCGGCCATTATGACCTATTTCAATAGCATAATTGGCAGATTAAAAATATGATCTTTGGTATATCTATAAAGTATATTTTTGTAGATAGACTGTGGATTCCAAACTTAAAAGAAAAAAGAACTTGTGAAATAATGGATGGATTCATTCATGTCAATACGTTTGAGCAAAGTAATTCTCCACAGCTCCTCCTGATTAATAGTGGATCATAATTCAGCTCTACCAGCACAGTGCAAACCATGGAGAGAAGAAATCCATGTTCCAGGAACGACTGGTTTTAGATAAGGAAAAAAAAGGCACAGTTGTTCAAAATTTGGGTGGAAGAGTAATCAACATGACTGAAAATGTGGACAACTCTTTTGGAGATCCAAGAATGCCAGAATGTACTGAATTTGTGACAATGAGAAAATGATCCATTCATTAGGAGTTATTAGAGATCTACAGTGAGAAGCAATCCATTTAATTCTCCTGACCATGTTATGAGGCCATCTACTCTCAGAAAAGCATCCTCACCAAAAGTTTATAGCCATAGTCTTTTATTATTATTATTGTTATTATTATCTTATCTGGGAATGTCATGATTATAGTAATTAATGACATGATATCATTTATTTCTCAAGATGTCACTTAATGGACACATTTTCCAGGCAAATGTATTTGGAGGAGTGAAAAAATAATAGTAATTAAGTCTAGGAGGAAAAAATGAAGCAGAGGACATACACATATAACAAACTCTATTATTAAAATTGTCCATAGAATATATGAGATCATTTTCATCCATCAGTTCAAACAGTAGTTTTTGAGTACCTCCTTCCTGTAATTTTTCAGTGCTATGGGGAATTAAAAATGCTTAAACTATGCGCTCCGCTTCAAGGATATTATAAAATATAAAAGTATGTGCTTTTGGAAGGATTCCATCCCCATGGTATAGCATTTCTCCTTTATTCCAAATTAGGTAATGATAAGTAGAGTGGGAATGCCAGAAAGAACTGCCTTTCATTACAGGTTTACATATGAGAATTGATATGTTCTGCTTTTATTTTATTCCTCTTTTCCAAACTGGAGAAGGTGTTTAATTAAAGGCTCAGAGAGACCAGTGTGTGAAGGTCTGGAGCCTGTTGTGTGAAAAACATAAGAAGCAAATGCTCAACTGCCATTTTAGATTTCTACCTGTACTGTTTTGATTAGATCAGGAACTGGCAGATGAGGTCTATGATATCCTTCTGACCTTAAAAAAAAAAAATTAAACCACCAAACCAACATCCTAAACCCAATTTAAAACACATTTAAGTTATTTATTTTATCTTGCTTTTACAAATATATTTCTTTTATGAAAACAGATCTCAGGTAAAAAAAAAAAAAAAAAA
>JAQZBX010111193.1:0-10312 GCA_029593785.1 Cabassous unicinctus
AGCACCTGCTATGCCTCCGTTATGCATGCTCTTAGTGTCTCATATTTCCATATTAGTCAGCTTTTACAGCAGCAACAATTCTTAGTGGCCTATGGGAACAACACATCACATGAGGGCCGAGGTTCTGCCGGGTTCTGCTGAGTTCTGCGGGGCTCCACGTGCGTTTTTATTCCGGGACCCAGGCCAGAGGAGCAGCCACTCCTGACTGATGTTCCAAGGCAGAGGGCAGAAGCTCAATGGGAGAGAGAACCAAGCCAGACAAGTGCATTTAAAACTTCTGCTCAGATGTGAGTAATGTCACTTCCACTCATCTTCCATTTGCCAAAGTACTTCTCATGAACTGGCCCAAAGTCAATGGAGCAAGAGGTATACTCCACCTACAGGAAAGCACAGCAAACGTAGGGAGTCATCCTTCCTGACTTCTTTTACAGAGAACTTATCACAATCATCACTGAATAACCAAATTGTGAAGACAGATCTTTCTGCCATAATTCAACATACATGTTTGGGGAAAACCTTGTGTTCTGCCAAATTGCACATTAAAAATAACAGGGCTTAGATTTGGGGCAGAGCACTAAAAACCCACACAAATTTGTTAACCACAGCACTAGTGAAAACAATAACAATCTTAATAAAAATTACTAGCATGATTTAAAAAGATATATTAAATTCCAAATAGGTAAAGAAAACTACAGTAAATACAAGGATTTGCCTTTTTTAAAAAAGTGAAGGAGATTTCCTGAAAGCAATGCAGGGAAGGGAAGAGGCTGCCAAGTTGAGCAGATAATGGGAAGGAGATTTCATCATCAGAAGCCACAGGGAGTGAAACAGTTTCAGGCATTGCACAAAAGGTAGGGATGTCGGAGTTGGATTGGTCCAGTCATGTCTCGTGCTTGTTTCTTTTGCCCATGGCCAAATTGAAGTACAAAGAAGGACCTAGAGGGAGACGGGGCATATGTGGACCACAGAATGTCTCTGCAGTCTGCTGCTGGCCACTGTGTTAGCACATTTACTTTCACCTGTTATTACTTGATGGTTCCAAACATTAAAGAACTCAGAAAAATCAGGTATGAACCAGTGCAACTTCTGGATATGAATGGGCTGACATCATTCCCTGTTTACCAAGTAGGAACTAATTAATTCACAATACATAAATATAGTGGAGGAAAAATTATTGTAGTTCATGTCATGAATCTTTATTGAGCACTTATGAAGCTGTTTAATGTCTCTGAGCCTGGTTAGAATGTAAACTCCATGAGGGCAGGAGTCATATCTATCTTGTTCCTTACTATAATCCTTGAACACCATAAGTGGCACAGCTTTTGAATGAAAGAATGAAAGAATGTCAGACATGGGAAACTTTACAGATTGGAAGGGTTATAACAAAATCCCTGAGGTCCATCCTGGCCAGGAAACTTACAGAGAAGATTGGCCAGGTAACAAATGATCAGCAGAAGAGAAAAGTCATCAGCAAGATCATTAACCCTTCAGCAGTCTGCAGTCTGGCCCAAGAAGAGCCGCCTCCCCCAACCCCCCACCCCCGCCAACAGGAAAGCCAGTGATTAAAGGAGAAACACTGCCCTGAAAGCTCTTACCAGGACCTCCACCAGAGCATGCCATGTATATGTGGGCAGAGAAGAAACAAGCAGGGACACATTAACAGAGGACTCATCCTTGTGCGTGTATCAAATATAATCCACAGGCCCTGAAAGAGTGCAGAGGCCACAGTGAAGTGATTGCAAAGAGGAGAAAACTTGGCCAGGTCAGGAGCAGTAACAATGAGGAAATTAGCATTTAATTAGCATGAACTGTGTGCCCAGCATATTTACATATGTTGTCCGGTTTTATCCTCTTGGCAACTTTGGGTGTTCAACTGCTTTCGTTAAGTTTGTACCACCCTATTTGTACCACTCTAAAACTTACTGTAAAGCTTCACAGAGTTTCTCAACTTTGAAAGATCAGCATTTTGGACCAGATACTTCTTTGTTGTTGGAGGCAGTCCTCTGTATTATAGAATACTTAGCAAGATCCCTAGCCTCTACCCCCCAAAAACGTTTCTAGACATTGCCAAATATCCCCTGAGGGACAAAATTGTGCATGGTTGAGAACCATTGAGTTGTAGTAATCAAAACAGTGTGGTATTGGCAATAACAGATGCATAAATCAATGGAAGAAAATAGGTAAGTCCAGAAACCGACCCAGATATGTACAGTCAGTTGGTTTTCAACAAAGGCACAATGGCAATTCAATGGAGAGAAAATAGTCTTTTCAACAATTGAATATGCATATGCAAAAAAATGAATTTTGAAGCATACCTCATACAATATACAAAATTTAACTCAAAATGGATCATAGGCCTAAATGTAAAATCTAAAAAGTTAATAAATCAAACAAATCAAAATTGAAAACTCCTGTTCTTTGAAAGACACTATTAAAAATATGAGGGGAAAAAATCAGAGACTGTAGAAAATATTTACAAAACAAAAATCTGATAAAAGAGTTGTTTCCTGAATATATAAAGAAGTCTCAAAATTCAATGATGACAAAGAAATCAACTTAAAAATGAAAAAAATATTTGAACAGACACTTCACCTGAGAAGGTATATGAATAGCAAATAAGCACATAAAAAGATGCTCAACATTATTAGCCATTAGGGAAATGCTAATTAGAACTAGGATGGGATACCACTTCATACCTTCTAGAATGACTAAATTTAAAAACTGGCATACATTGGTATGATAAACAATGGTACAACCCTTTTGGAAAGCAGGCAGTTTCTTACAAAGTTAAAATGCACTTACTGTCTGACCCTGTCATTCCACTCTGAGGTTTTATGAATATTTATGACTTTATTCTTACTCACCAAAAGCTGGAAATAACTCAAATGTCCTTGAAGTGGAAAGTGGATAAACAAACTGTGGAACATCCATACAATGGACCACTTCTCAGCAATAAAAAGGAACAAACTACTTGATATACACAACACAGATGAATCTCAAATGCATTAAGCTAAGAGGAAGAATCCAGACTCAAAGAGCTATATGTTTTATTCCATTTATATGACCTTCTATAGATATAACTACAGGGACAGAAAAATAGACAGAAAAGAGAACAGTGGTTGCCAGAGGCTGCGACTAGGGGAGGTCTTGCCACGAGGGGCACGAGGGAACTTTCTGGATGGTGAAACTGTTCTGTATCTTGACTCAGGTGGTAGTTACATGACTCCATGTGTCAACACTCACAGAACTATACACTTTTATAAAGGGTGAACTTTCCTGAATGTGAATTGTACCTCAAAAAATTATAAATAGGATTTCTGTTTAGATTCTTTAGAAAGAAAATTAATCACTTATGAACTTGAATAAAATCCTACAGCTGTACGAAAATAAAACAAGTCACCTCGTGTCACTTCCTTACATGCAATCGGCATTACTTTTTCCATAGCACTTACCATACATTTATTTGTTTATTTTCTGTTTACATGCACTAGAATGTAAGTTTCACCTCTATCTGCTTTCATCACTTTAAATCCCTAAAACAGTGAGGAACATAGTAACTGTTCATAAATACTTGCTAAATGAATTGCTATATAGATGCGTGGAAGGATGAATAGAAGGACGGAGGGAGGAAGGGAAGGGTGACTGGATTGGATGACTAGCGGAATGGATCAGATCTGCTTTTTTAGGGAATTTGAACACAAAACTTGGAGGGTGAGTAGCAACTGGAAGAGTAAAAACAGACAAGAGCTGCTGAATCACCAAAAGGATGAAACACTAATTTAGGACCCACAGGGACTTGCTTATTTCAAGCATTGTTTAGTCATCAGAGTAGCTGCTAAACAGCTAGAGCTGTCATCATCTAAATAGCAATCCCCCCTCCCTGAGGCCTAGTTGTGCAACTGCTGACACTGATTGCTGTCTTCCTTACCTCCCTGAGTATCTCTACAATAAACCTCTTTTAACTAAGGTACCCCGCTTGTGTCACTCACTCTTCCTTGCAACATGGAAGATCCTAACCAGCCCTTGCTCCCAACCCACACTCCACACTTCTCTTTCTGGTGGATTCAGGCATTGATGACTTCCCGTGCTCAGAAAAAGAGCATCCTCTTCGGGCCTCCATCTGCAGGGGTAGGAGGAGACTTGCATGCTTGGAGTAAAGCCACCCTACTGTCAGCCTCGACGCAGTGGCAGCGTGAGCCCCAGAACTCGTGGTGTCCCCCGAGGAGACTCCCTCCTTGCAGCAGGCACTGCCTGGCTCCCACTAGCCGCATTGGAACTATCGGGACAACTTGTCGCATCGTGCCCCTTAGCCCTGCTTTGGGAGATCATCCCTCATACCCCAAACGCTTATCCCCTTTCCATTCTTTTGTTTTGCTTTTCAAACTTTTTATTGAAAAGAAAATATGCATACAGAAAAGTGCACATATATTCGTTCAGTTCAGTTTTCACAAACTGAATACCCCCAAATAACCAGGACCCAATTCAAGAAAGAATAATCCCATCCCCCGGAAGAAACCTTATGCCCTTTGTAGGCCCTGGCGCCCTGTTCTGCTAAGGGTGACCACTATCCTGACTTCTCTCAGCATAGATGAGTCCATTCTGACATTCCCTTTCCTGGAGCCCTTCCACTGAGCCCTCAGAAACTGATCAGCAAAATCCCCACAGCCTTGTGCTCGCTTCCGCGGCACATATACTAAAATTGGAACAATGCAGGGAAGATTAACATGACTACTGCACAAAGACAACATGCAAATTTGTGAAGCGTTCCATAATTCAAGCATTATTCACAATTGCCAAAAGATGGAAGCAACCCAAGTGCCCATGAACTGATAAATGGATTTTTTAAATGTGGTATATTCATGCATTAGAATATTATTCAGCCATAAAAATGAATGAAGCCCTGATATATGCAACAACATGGATGAATCTTGAAGACATCATGTTGAGTGAAATAAGCCAGACACAAAAGGACAAATATTGTATCATTTCACTGATTTGAAACAATTAGAATGAGCAAACTCATAGAGTCAAAATCTAGAACGTAGATTACCAGGGGATGGGGTGGGGATAGGGAATGGGAAGGTAAGTCTTAAAATGTTCAGGGTTCCTGTTTAGAACGATGGAAATGTTTTGGTAATGGACAGTAGTGATGGCAGCACGACATTGTGAACAAAATTAACAGCATTGAAATACATACCTGAATGTGATTAAAGGGAGGAAATGTTGGATCGTGTATATGGTAACAGAATAAAAATTACCAAAAAAAATCCCATGGAGCTACGCTACACAAATAGGGAACCCTATGTTAAACCACAGACTTTAGTTAATAATGCAATTATAAAAACGTGCTATCATCATTTGTAACAAATGTTCCAACCAATGCAAGGTGTTGGTGGTGGAGCAGTGTATGGGAATCCTGTATGTTATGCATGATTGTTCTGTAAACCCACAACTTCTCTAATAAAGAAAAAAAAATCCCCACAGCCTTTATCTCTTTTCTGAACATTCCTGCATCTTTGTGCTCTAACTGGAACTGACTTTCTCTTAAAGAACCTGCTTCCGCTGCAGCCTCTTAATTGGTAGCTGTTTTCTTTTCCACGTCCCTTGTTCCACAAGAGTAGGTATCTTTCTTGCATCTCATTACCACTTTCAGCCCCTTTCTAAAACTGCTAGCCTTGCATCTCATGTCATCTAACTCAACCTTCCCCTGTCCCTCATTGTTGTAGTCCTCTACTGACATAAGAGTCCTTCATCCTGATTTCTTGAATATTTTAACTCTTGGCTCACTGTCTCTTCTCCAGGCCTATTCCTGTCACAATACTGGTTGGATTTTTATTTCCAGTGGATGATCCAATATCATAGCCTTGACCTCTTCCAAGAACCTTGTCCTCCAGCCTTCTCAGTCACTCACTCCTGTGGACACACCCTAGACTCTCTTTTACTGATAGTCATCACCCCTCCATCATCTCAGTTTCAAGCATCCACCCTCTGAGTACCAACATCAATCTTTCCAGCTCATTGCCTGCAGAATCTCAATTCAAACAGTTATTTGACCCCATTAGGACTCATGAGCCCTTGAACCAGCCACCCTTTAACTCTCCCTAGTCCCTATGTCCTCACATTTTTATCCAGCTTAAATTCCATGCTCCATCACTATAATCACTCCCATTCAGAAAACCCTTGAGTTCTTTGTCTCCCTGATTCTGTGCATTCACTTACCTAAACCACAACCCTAGTTCAACCCAGCTTTCCACATATGCCTTGCTTGCCTCCACACACACTAGATGTGGTTGGAGAAAAATACATTTAAATTCATGACCACTAACCTCAGGTGGGCCTTTCATGCTGCCCAGCAAACAGACAGACACTCACTCTTCCATTCATTCTCCCACTTGCCTGGATGACAATTTCATACTTTCTCATTTCTCCTCAAATCACCAATCTCTCCTCCCTAATTCTGAGCAGATGAACTTCTTCCTATGCCACTGAGAAAATAGAAGCTATCAGAACTTTTTCATGTTTCCACTGTCACTGTCACATCTGCACTTATATGTGCACCTGTGTGCTCTGCTGTCAGACCATTTACCAGGGATGAATTGTCTACGCTATGCCAACTTCTTCACTTCTACACTAGATTCCTCTTGCATACTCAAGGACAATTCTTCAGCAATCGTCCCCTCTTTCTCCTGCATCATCCATTTATCACTCTCTAGTTAATCTTTCTCATCAGCATACATGCGATTTTTTCTTAAAATGACAAGCACTTTCATCAGCGTTTTGGCATTAGCTTTTCCCTCTTCCTGGCATACTGTTCCCCAAGATAGGTGTACGACTCCCTCTCTTCTCTCCTTCAGGTCCTTACCCAAACATCTCGTTCTCAGAGAGGCCTTCCCTACCCATCCTATTTAAAATTTCAACCCCTCTGTGGGGGACATAATAAAGTGACACCCCCAACATAAGCCATGTCCTTTATAATCACCTCTTTCTGAGTGCAGGTAGAACCCATGACTTGCTTCTAACCAATAATATGTGGCAAAGATAACGGCTATCACTCTACTGATTAGGTGCGTTATAAAAGACACCATTTTAGCAGACTGGAGGGACAGATTTTTCCTTGCTGGCTTGGAGAAGTAAGCTGCCATGTATGAGAGGGTCAGTGGAACTGGGCAGTCTCTAGGAACTGCATGCAGCCTCTAAGTCCTTAGGCAGCCTCCAGTAGATAGCCATCAAAAAGCTGGGGCCTTCAGTTATACAACCAAAAGGAGATAAATTCCACCAACAGCGTGAATGGGCTTGGAAAAAGATCCTTCTCCAGTCGACTCTTCAAGTGAGAACGCAGCTGACAGCTAGTTTGCAGTCTTGTAAGACTCCGAGCAGAGGACCCAGCTAAGCTGTGCCCAGACTCCTGTCTCATAGAAACTGTGAGATAATAAACGTGTGTGTTGTTTCATCCCACTAAGTTTGGGGTAATTTGTTACACAGAACTAGAAAACTCATTGACTCCCAACTGTTACCCTTTTCTCTTTATTTTTTCCTTTAGCCCTTATACCTGTCATACCTTACTTTTTTACCTTGCTTATAGTTGAGGGCTTCCTTCCTTCCCCCTAAATATAAGCTCTACCAAGGCAGGGATTTTATCCATGTTTTATTTTTCACTGTCATATTCTCAATGCCTCACACAGTCTCAGTAAATATTTGTTGAATGAATTAATGAATAAATGAACAAATGTTTAAATCCTCTTACCTGAGCAGAGGCATTCATTAAGCTCATATATCTCAGGGAGGTAAGACATAAGAGAGGAAACATTTGTTTCATTTTTAACTTTTTATCATGGAAATGTTCCTGCATACACAAAAGTAGAGACAAGAATATAACACATCTCCATGTGCTCATGACCCAGCTGCAACAATTGTCAATATTTTGCTCTTCTTGCTTCAACTATTCACTCCAACAGATTTTTTGGAGTATTTTAAAGCAACCCAGAGTTCATATATTTTCACCCATAAATACTACAATATGTATCTTTTCTAGAAAAATATATTTTTTAAAGCATACTTGTTTTAGTTTGCCAAAGAGTTACTGATACAAAGTACCAGAAATGTATTGGCTTTTTAAAAGGGTATTTATTTGGGGTAAAAGCTTATTTGAGGCCGTGAAAGTCCAACTCAAGACACCATAAGGGGTGCTTTCTCACTAAAGTCAGCCGCCACGTGCTGAAGCAAGATGGGGGCAAGCTCTGCCTAGACTCTGCCTTCCCCTCCCAGCTGCCTCTCTCAGTCTCAGCTGCTCTGGTTTCTTCCTGATTTCAGGTGCAAGCTATCAGGCATAAGGCTCATCTCCTTGAGCTGCTTCATGGGCTCAGTCTCGTGGGATCTTTGTGCTTATGCAATTCTCTAGTCCAGGGGTTCTTAACAAGGGATCCGTGAGCTTGAATTTAAATTAAAACAAAAAACATTACTCTTGTGGGGACGTGTTGGTACGGGTATGATATATTTATTAAATAACACACAGTATAGTGTGGACTTAGTAAGGGGGCTATGGTTTTTACCTGACTGACAAAGGGGTCCATGGAACAAAAAAGGTTAAGAACCCCAGCTCTGATCTCTAGTCTTCTGTCACCTGGCATAGGGCTTCTCTCCCTGCAGTTCAGCTGTGGGAAAAACTGGAGTTGTTTCTCTCACATGGCAGAATCAAACATGGCAGTTCCCTTTATTTCTGTGTCTGTCCAAGTGAGTCTGTTTATATCAGACCCAGCAAGGGGGGGGGATTCAACCAGAGTCACGCCTCACTGACGTGGTCCAATCAAAAGCCCTAAATCGATACTGAATTTAATACAGTCAAAGGGTATCACACCCAGAGGAATAGATTAGTTTATGAACATAATCTTTCTCTTTTTAGTATTCATAAAATAATCTCAAACTGCCACAATACCCTATCTAAATTAGCAATAATGTCTTAATATCACATAA
The DNA here is from genome assembly GCA_029593785.1 of Cabassous unicinctus. Taxonomy (NCBI): domain Eukaryota; kingdom Metazoa; phylum Chordata; class Mammalia; order Cingulata; family Chlamyphoridae; genus Cabassous; species Cabassous unicinctus. The sequence goes on from JAQZBX010111193.1 coordinate 8,971, forward strand.
TATATCTACATGTCCAATTTTCTCCAGTTGTTCAAATTAAGATTCAAGCAAGATCCACCCAGTGAATCTGATTATTATATCTCTTGCCCATATATATATTTATATATTTGTATTTATATTATATTTATATAACAGTTCCTCTTCCCCTCTCCACACACACGTGTTTTTCTTCCATGCCATAGTGAAAAAATTAGGTCGTTTGTTCTGTAGAATTTCCCACAGTGTGGATCGGCTGCTGCTTCCCGGTGACCACAAAGTGTTGCCTTAGCAGAGAAATTCATTAAACTTAAATACTATCCAACTAAAGTACAATGTGGGACAGGAATATTTCAATGGAAACAAAAGTCCATCTGACTCTAGGAAATGAATCGCAGTAAAACCAACAGGAAACGTGAAGGAAATGGGGGGCAAAAAGAAGAGACCCAGAAAGGCCAGGAAGAAACTCTCTAGGTAACATTCACTTACTCCAGATTTGAATGAATTGTCTTCCAGCACCTCCCCTTCCTTACCCTGGCACCCTGACTCCAGGCAGAGTGGTGTAGGCACAGACAGCAAGGCAATAAGGTGTTGGGGGCGCTTTCCCCCTCTGGCTGCACTGCTGAGCTAAAATTTAAGAGAGGGATGTTTATTTTCTCTGTCTTTAAGCACGTACTTTAAAAAGGACAAATACACTTAAAATGTTAGAAGGGACAGAATCTTTATCATCTATCATCCTTGGGATTCATTTCACATCCAAATAAATAGAAAACTACTTGCAAAGGCAAATTAGACCCAGATTTACCCACAGGTGGCATTCCATGCCTTGCCTTAATGGCACTTCATCAACATCGGCTTTTCTGGGCTCGCTGATTAGCTCACGTTATATGAAAAGTGCTTTGCCAACATTTTTCATTAGTTTCGTGGGCTATGCCATTTGAAACCATGCAAGTTGGCTAATATGTAGTGATGTGTTTTAACACTTTACAATCAGAAATTCAAGGGCCAGATGCTGGTGACTCAGGGACTGTTTAGATATCTGAAACATGACCATGATTACAGATTACTTGGAGCAGTTACTTGGATATTATAGAGGCTTTGAAACATGAACACACGCACAGACTAATAACGATTCACCTTGGTATTCTTCTGGCTCAGCTGCAAGCAGAGGAGGTTGGCTCTCAATTCAGGCACACTCACCCTTAGGCACTTCAGTTTTTACAGGAAAATGCCAGCCCTGCTTCCCAACTCTCCTCTGATAAAGCAAATAATCCTGCTTTGTATTACAACCCAACTCCCGAAAGGCATGAGTTGGTGAGGCCACGAGACCAAAGAACACCTGGCATTTAGTCAGGCATAAGCTTTA